>PYAF01006025.1:0-20751 GCA_007407185.1 Glycine tomentella | reverse complement strand
TGGATCTTCAAGTGACTCGCGTGACATGGCAGAGCCATCTGCCCTATATTACACATATGGCGCGTGTCGCGCCACACCCCAAGTGGGTCGCGCCATATGCCAGAACAACCATAAACTTGCATTCATGCTTAAACTAAGCTTACGAATTCAAACTATTACATTTGGCGTCATCAGCGCCGATCCTGGCGCCACCGGCGCCCCACGCTATCGCGCGGGGGTTAAGCGCCGAAAATAAAGGTCCTTACATTCACCCCTCCTTTTAAGGAATTTTGTCCGCAAAATTCAGAAACATACCTGGTAGCCAACTCGGGATACATCTGCAGCAACTCCTGCTCCCGCTCCCAAGTTGCTTCTTCAGGTGTCCTGCCTTCCCACTGTATCTTAACGATGGGAATGGTCTTGCTGCGGATCTGCTTCTCCATTCTATCTAGAATCCTCATGGGCCGTGTAGGACTCGTCAAATTCCCTCTAATCTGGACTGTGTCAGGCTCTACCACGTGTGAGGGATCAGCTACATACTTCCTCAACTGAGACACGTGGAACACATCATGAAGTCCTGACAACTGGGGAGGCAAAGCTAGCCTGTATGCCACTGGTCCCACCTTCTGCCGGATCTGATATGGACCAATGAACCTAGGACTCAGCTTCCTCACACCCAAAGCTCGTCCTACGCCCGTCACTGGAGATAGCCTCAGAAACACGTGATCACCCTCCTCAAACTGCAAGGGTCTGTGCTTCTGATCATAATAGCTTCTCTGTCGACTCTGAGCCTTCATCAGCTTGTCTCGGATCATCTTGATCTGCTCAGAGGTCTCTTGAACCATCTCAGGTCCAAGTAACTACTTCTCTCCTACCTCTGTCCAACATACTGGAGTTCTGCACCTTCGGCCATACAAAGCCTCATATGGTGCCATGCCCAAACTAGTATGAAAACTATTGTTGTAGGAAAACTCCACCAGAGGCAGATATCTGTCCCAGCCAGTACCTTGTTCCAAGGCACAAGCTCTCAGCATATCTTCCAGAGTCTGGATAGTCCTCTCCGTCTGACCATCTGTCTGAGGATGGTAGGCTGTGCTGAGTCTAAGCTGGGTCCCGAAAGCCTCCTGAAGCGCACCCCAGAACCTTGAGGTGAACTTCGGATCACGATCACTGATGATACTGTCAGGGACTCCATGAAGTCTCACAATCTCCCTGACATATAACTGGGCCAACTTCTCTGTAGTGTAGTCAGATCTTACAGGTAAGAAATGAGCGGACTTAGTCAGCCTGTCAACTATCACCTAGATGGAATCATATCCACTCTGAGTTCTCGGTAATCCCACCACAAAATCCATGGAAATGCTATCCCATTTCCACTCAGGAATCTCCAAAGGCTGAAGTAGACCAGACGGTCTTTGATGCTCAATCTTGACCTTTTGACACACCAAACACTTAGTCACATGTTCAGCTATGTCTCTCTTCATCCCTGGCCACCAGAAACTCCTCTTCAAATCATGATACATCTTGGTGGCTCCTGGATGAATGCTGAACTGGCCCTGATGTGCCTCAGATAGGACAACATCTCTCAGCTCGCCCTTAGGCACCACAATACGACCTTGGTATTTCACCAAGTCGTGATCCTTCCAAGAAACATCTGATTGACCAATCATGGCCCTCACATCCTCATCCTGCTGCTGAGCTTCCCTGATCCTCCTAATCAGCTCATTATCTACCTTGGTCCTGCTCAACTCAAGACCCTGTGCACCTTCTGTTACCACCAGGTGCATGTCTCTGAATTGCTTTATCAGCTGGCAATCAGAGATCATCATACATGCAGCAGTCACGTTCTTTCTGCTCAAAGCATCAGCAACCACATTAGCCTTGCCTGGATGGTATCTCAGCTCGAAATCATAGTCCTTCAGGAACTCCATCCAACGCCTTTGTCTCATATTCAACTCCTTCTGATCAAAGAGATATCTGAGACTCTTGTGGTCACTGAATACGATCAACTTGGCACCATACAGATAGTGCCTCCATATCTTCAGAGCAAATACCACAGCTGCCAACTCCAGGTCATGAGTAGGATAAGACTCTTCATGTGGCTTCAACTGCCTGGAAGCATAGGCAACCACCTTTTGATCCTGCATCAGCACACATCCAAGCCCCCGCTTAGATGCATCACAGAACACCTCAAAGACTCCTTCAGGATCAGGAAGAGTCAGAACCGGAGCTGTGGTCAACCTCTCCTTCAGCTCAAGAAAACACTGCTCGCACTCATGGGTCCAGACAAAAGGAACCCCCTTCCGTGTGAGTCGAGTCAGGGGTACCACCAACTGAGAAAACCCCTGGATGAATCTCCTGTAGTAGCCAGCCAATCCCAGGAAACTCCTGATCTCAGACACGTCCTTGGGCCTCTCCCAAGACATCACTGCTTCTATTTTGCTGGGATCCACAGATACACCAGCGGCTGAGATCACATGGCCAAGGAACTTCACCTCTGTCAACCAGAATTCACACTTGGCCAACTTAGCATACAGCTGCTTGTCCCTCAAGATCTGAAGGACTGTCCTGAGATGCTCGGCATGCTCTAATTCCGTCTTGGAGTAGATCAGAATGTCATCAATGAACACCACAACAAACTGATCTAGAAAAGGTCGGAACACCCTGTTCATATAATCCATGAACACAGCTGGGGCATTTGTCAGACCAAAAGGAATGACCTGATACTCATAATGACCATACCTAGATCGGAAGGCTGTCTTAGGTATGTCTGCAGGTTTGATCCGAATCTGATGATATCCGGACCTCAGGTCAATCTTGGAGAACACTCTGGCTCCCCTCAGCTGATCTAGCAGATCATCAATGCGAGGCAGAGGATACTTGTTCTTCACAGTAACCTTGTTCAGCTGCCTGTAATCCACACATAGTCTCATACTGCCGTCCTTCTTCTTCACAAAGATAACCGGTGCTCCCCAAGGCGAAACACTCGGTCTGATAAACTGCTTGGACAGCAGATCCTCCAACTGCACCTTTAGCTCCCTCAACTCTAGAGGAGCCATACGGTAAGGAGCCGAAAATAAAGGTCCTTACACAAGGTACCATAATGAGGATCTAGCTCTTAGACATACCTGCAAAAATCAAATCAATTTACAAAGGAAGGTACCCAATTAAGATTGGGTCCATAGTGGTTAGCAACTTTGTTTATCTTTTGAACATAGAACCTCCTAGCATAGCATTTGTAAGATGTATGTCCTTTTTCCATACAATAGTTGCATGTTACAAATTTTGATGATTTTCTCAAGAAAACATTTTGATTGATCTTTGAGTTTTTGAACTTCTTTTGATTCTTCTGTTTTGGAGGCACAAATACAGTTTTTCCGAAGGATTTTGAGCCTTGTTTGTACCCTAAACCAGAAGTATCTCTAGTATACTTTTGCACACTTAACATTTCAGCCAAATTGCATTTTCCTTTGTAAAGTTTTCTCAAAAGATCAATTAAATCACTATTCTTGAATATGAGTAACATGTATTTTTCTCCTTGACTTCTTTTGTAATCATCAAAATCCTTTTACAGCAAGTTGTATTTGTCAACATTAATAGAAGAAGAAGCACATACACATTCATTCATTTTGTAACTTGAAACAAGTTTTTCATTTTCTTCTTTCAAGTTGCATATTTCAGTTTGCAATTCAGTAATTTTTGCAACATGCCATCTAAGATTTCCTTTGAGCTTGTTATTGGATTTTGCAAGCTTTGGGGCTTCTTCATGCATTTTTTGAAAGGCATTAATAGCTTGTTCAAGTTCAGAATTTACCTCATCTCCATCAATTGATAGATCATTATCTTCTTCATTGATAGTGGAGGTGAGACACATGTTTGCTTCTTCATTTTCAGTTGAAGATTTTGATGTTGTTGACTCATTATCTTCCCAAGCTATGTAGGCTCTTTTGGATTTTCCTTCCTTCCTCATCTTGTTGTCACCTTGTTGCTTTTTCAAAAAGATTGAACATTCTGATTTGATGTGGCCAGGTTTTCCACATTCAAAGCAAGGAAAATTGTTGTCAATCTTTTTGTTGTTGTTGTTGTTGATCTTGTTGTTCTTTGTGAACTTTTTGATCTTATTTTTCCTCAAGAACTTGCTGAACTTCTTGACAACCAAGTTCATGTTGTCCTCTTCACTTGAATCTTCCACTTTTTGTGATTTTGATGATGTAGCTTTTAATGCAAAACTTTTTTTTTTGCATCTTCAGCACAAGTTAGTTGAGACATTTCAAGCTCATATTCAAGTAACTTCCCAAATAGTGCAGCCATGGACATCTTTGATGGATCATTTGATTCCTTAATTGTTGTCACCTTTGGTTGCCAAAGCCTTGTTAGACACTTCAAGATCTTAATGTTTAATTCTTCGGTATTAAAGATCTTCTCAAGACCCAATAGATGGTTGACAATATGAGTGAATCTTGTCTGCAATTGAGAAATGCTTTCATTGGTGTTCATCTTGAACATCTCATATGAAAATGAAAGAAATACTTCAACACAACCAAAAGGGGGGTGAATTGGTTGAATCTTACCCAATTAAAATTTTAAAATCAGAGTTACAACAGGATCTTTATCACTTTAAAATTGTTTCTAAAACCAAGATTCAATATTCAATCAACTTCCCTTTTTCAAGAACAATAGAAAATAGAGAATAACTTTCTGCGCAAAGATATTGATTCACAAACAAAGTAATTCAGAGATGAATCAGAGAGAAGAAAGATTAGTCACAAAATTTATACTGTTTCACCTCAAACACTATGAGGCTACATCCAGTTCTTCTACTCAACACTAGAGTAGAGTTCCACTATTGTAAAAATATCCTTACAAGCAAATTTACAAGCCTCTCTTCGTTAACCCTAGATGAAGTTCAGAAATCTAAAACCCTATTAGATCCTTAGAGACCAAAACCCATACTGAGAACACTACTCAGCTGTCTTCTTGAGAAACACTATCTCACTCTTGCAAGAAACCCTTTTACAATAGACTAAACTCACAAAATTACACAGAATGAATTACACCTTCAAAGACAAAGGAAAGATATCACCTGATAATCCACGAATGAATGAACAATGAATGATTCTTAGGTTGAATGACAGATTACAATCATATGCAATGTTTTCCTTATGCTTTGAATGAATGAAGCTTCACCTTCTTGATTTACAAACCCATACGAATTTTGTGAAGCAAAGTATGTTTAGAAATCTAAAAAAAACTTACTAATGAAAGCACAAAATGTTTTTGAAAGCTCAGAATTCGAATTATCAAAAGTTACAAACTTCAGAGAAGTAGATTCTATTTATAATAGCTTTCCAACTAAAAATAATCGATTAAACACGCTCCAGTAATCGATTAAGCCAAGATAGTAATTGATTAAAATGCTCCTAAAAGTTTCTGGGTTTGAGCTATGAACAATATAATCGATTATTCCGTGAAGTAATCGATTAAACCAGACAGACATGTTTTTCTTAATGAGCTTGGTAATCGATTAAAATACTTTGTAATCGATTAAGATAGTGAGCTATGATTTTACTAAGTATACATGTAATGCTTTGTAATCGATTATCACGATGTGTAATCGATTATGACAGAGAGTTGTGATTATTCTAATTTCACATGCATAGGCTTGTAATCGATTTCCAACTCTATGTAATCGATTAAGACAGAGAGTTGTATCTTTCATAAAATGCCATAGTAATCGATTAAACCGTTATGTAATCGATTACAGTGATCATACTTTGTTTTCAAAAGGACACGAAGAAAAATATAATCGATGTTATCATTCTTGTAATCGATTATTTATATTGCACCTCTATTTTTCCAAAAACGTTGTTTTTTTAAGTGCCTTTGTAATGCATTGCTTTTACTTAATCAATTAATCTTATATTACTAAATGAATGATTAATGCATGATGTGCACAATTGGATTATCAGATCATATACTTCCTTTTATACTTAATCAAATTGATTCTTCAAGCTTCCCTTTGAGCATTTCCTTTGAGCATGTTTGAAAGTCCAAAACCTTGAACCTTTGAGTCTTGTTCATTGATGCTTGACTTCACTTGAATCAACATCATACTCATGGATCAAAGCATGCTTTCTTGATCTTCTAACTTCTTCAATTCCTTCATGAGTTATTTCCAGCATCTCCCACGTTTCTTTTGCATTGTGCATCTCGCTGTTCTAAAAAATTCATCAGAAGAAAGTGTAGAATTTTTTAGCTTTAAAATCATGTTGGACAACCTTTTGTTCAACATATGTCATCTCATCCCATTCTTTGGGAATCATTTCATTGCCAACAATTTTCTTAGGAATAAAAGGACCCTTTTCTATGGCATTCCAAGCACCTGGGTCATTTGATTGAATAAAGATTTTCATTCTATTTTTTCAAAAACTGAAATGCTCTCCTTCAAACAACGGAGGACGATTGAGAGAAGCACCATCTTTGAAGGTAATTTGTGACGTATTCATTTTTCTTTTTGAAGAAAAAAATAGTGATCTTGAATAACTCTCAAGAACCAACTCTTGATGCCAATTGAAAATAATATGAATACTCACAATAACCAAGAGGGGGGTGAATTGGTTAAAACCTTGGTATTTTAAAATTAATTCAAATCAGAGTTCAGGATCTTTATCAATTTCAAAACCAACAAATCTTTTTACTCAATCAGATAACTCAGCCCAAGAAATCAATAGATCAAAATAGAACTTGTTGGAATCTGGATATGAATCAAAGAATCAATGACCAATGAACAAGATGAGTAATAGAGAAATATAATCAAAGACACAAGCAATTATACTGGTTCACTTCACAACTGAAGCTAGATCCAGTTTCTTCTAATCAACACTAGATTAGAGTTCCACTATTATAAATTTTTGTTCTTACAAGCTTTTACAAAACCCTCCCCTTTATCAACACTAGATAAAGAATAGAAATTTAGAACCCTATTAGAATTCTAAGGAGCAAGAACCAGAGAACACTACTATGTTCTTGAGCTAGAGAACCCTTCTCTAGAACCAAGCAAGAAGAACCCACTTTACAATAGCCAATTACAACAAGAATTCAATACCAAATTTACACACAAAGATTAAGGAGAGAGACAACCTAATGATCCTATGAATGTTATGCTCATGAATTACCAAATTAGGTTGAGTAGCAAACTAAATCAGATCGTGCTTTTCCTTAACCTTGAAAAGAATCTTGCTCAAGAATCATTCAAAGACCCATTGATGTTTTAAATGAAGCAAGAAGTAAAAAACATTGAGAAAATCACTTAGAAATGCTTAGAAGGCTAGTGTATACTCAGAAATACGAAGTGGTCAAGTTATTCAACAAGTCAAGCCTTCAATCTTATTTATAACAGAATTTGTAACTAACTGTAATCGATTAAACACGCCTAATAATCGATTAAAATCCTTATGTAATCGATTAAACTATCACTTAATCAATTAAAATGTTAAAGAAGCTTTTTCGGCTTCAGCAATGAGAAAAATAATCGATTAAACCAAGTTGTAATCGATTAAGACATAAAGCTATGCTTCACAAAATGAACTATGTAATCGATTACGAATTTTAGTAATCGATTAAATCAAAAAACAATCATTTACAAAATAAACTATGTAATCGATTACTGTTAATGGTAATTGATTATCACAGTAAGGTTTAAAATTATCTTTTGACTATGTAATCGATTACATTAAGTAAGTAATCAATTAAAACCTTTAACAAAGCAGTTTATTTTCAATCAAAGGCCAAATAATCGATTAATCTGATAGGTAATCGATTAATTTGTTCATAAAGGTTTTTCCAGATTGAACGAAGAACAGAATAATCGATTATATCATTAAGTAATCGATTAAAAAAGTAAGAAAAACATTTTTCCAAAAACCTTTTAATCAGATTCAAACCTTAACCAAAAAGATAAAACCTTTGATGATTTAATGAAAACCATTTAAGCTTAATAATGAATGAATGCAATGCAAAGCAAGGATCAATCAGATTTCCTTTCTCTTACACTTGAATCAATTACAAAACTTCAAGGCACTTCAATCATGTTGAAAGCTCAAAACGCATTTCTTGAATCAAAGTATTTCACTCTTCATGTTGCTCCCCCTATATCCAACAATTTCCTCACTAGTAAGTCTAGACAGATGATAAGCTACATGATTTTCACACCCTTTCTTATCCTTGATTTATAAATCAAATTCCTGTAGAAGTAAAACCCAACGGATAAGTCTAGGCTTAGAATCAGATTTAACTAACAAGTATTTTATTGCAGCATGATCAGTATAAATCACCACTTTGGATCCTATCAAGTATGATCTAAATTTTTCTGAAGCATACACTATGGCAAGCAATTCTTTCTCAGTTATTGCATAATTGATTTGTGCTTCATTCAAAACTTTGCTTGCATAATGTATGACATGGAAAACTTTGTTTTTCCTTTGACCCAAAACTGCTCCTACAGCATAATCACTTGCATCACACATTATTTCAAAATCAAGTGTCCAATCAGGTGTAGTGATTATGGGTGCAGAAACCAATTTTTGTTTCAAAGTATTAAAAGCTTTAAAGCATGAATCATCAAAATGAAATGGAACTTCTTTATTTAAAAGATTGTTGAGTGGCTTATTAATTTTTGAAAAGTCTTTAATAAATCGCCTGTAGAACCCTGCATGTCCCAGAAAACTTCTAATGCCTTTGGCATTGGTTGGTGAAGGTAGTTTCTCAATAACATCAACTTTGGCTTTATCCACTTCAATGCCCTGCATAGAAATCTTGTGACCTAAAACAATATGTTCAATCACCATGAAGTGATACTTCTCCCAGTTAAGCACAAGATTAGTCTCAATACATCGCTTTAAAACAACATCAAGATTAGACAGGCATAAATCAAAAGAAGGACCAAATACTGAAAAATCATCCATGAAGATTTCAATGCTTTTCTCAACAAGATCATAAAAGATAGCAAGCATGCACCTTTGAAAAGTGGCAGGTGCATTACACAAACCAAAAGGCATTTTCCTATAAGCAAAAACACCGAAGGGACAAGTAAAGGTTGTTTTATCTTGGTCTTCATGATCAACATTGATTTGATTGTATCTTGAATAACCATCAAGAAAACATTAATATTGTTGACCTGCTAGTTTCTCCAACATTTGATCCATGAATGGTAGTGGAAAATGATCCTTTCCTGTGGCTTTGTTGAGCTTTCTGTAATCAATACACATCCTCTAACCCGTAACAGTGCGAGTTTGGATAAGCTCATCTTTGTCATTTTTAATCACAGTCATGCCACCTTTCTTGGGTACTACTTGCACAGGACTTACTGATATTGCTTTGTCGAGACGCATCAAAAACAATTTTACTAAGCTAATTCTGCAGCACAGAGCTAACATAGGTCGACTCAGAGACACGATCAATATGGTTCTAGCTTCAAATAATTGGTAAAAATAAGGGGGATTTTTGTCAAACAGTTGGTATGCGCAAAGTAAAACATGCAAGAACACAAACTAAAATTAAAGAACAATGTAGAAATTAACAAGATTATCAAGGAGTAAAGTAAAACAGATGAGAAAACATCAATCCAATTCACCAACCCATGCAATTCGAATCATCATTATTCTCATAAGTTGATTCTATCATGAACATTCATTCAATCTCAATAGAAGAAGTTCAATCGATTCTACTCCTAAATTAATTGAAACCACAACCACAACCCTAATTGAACTATCATTGTAACACCCCGTGTGCACCCGACGTATTAACATTATCAGAATATCAGAATAACGCAGCAAGCATAGAAATAGATCATAAAGGAAGCCTTAATCAAGTATAACACAAATTATATACATATATGGTGAATCTCCGCCTGATACAAGATACATTTCCTCAAAACTATACAAATCTTCCCTAAGTATACAAAATACAAGCAAAATAAACAAAACATGAGCTATCAAGCTCAGTCGTCTAAATCTAGGGTTATCCACCACTTTATCCCAACTTAGGCCTCTTGCCTTGGGATCTCTCAACAACTTCTGTCTCAGTTCCTGCAACATGAGCCCCAAACAGGGGTGAGATAATCATCCCAGTAAACTCAGGGTTCTCAGAGGTTTCCCTCCCCCTGGTTCACTTTCCAGCACATAAACATATAGATACACACATATATAACATAACATTATAGAAATCATATCAGATAGTCCTCGCATATAGATTTCATCATACAGTCAGCCTTTACGGCTCATATGGACAGGCTACATGCACACAGCAGCCAGAACAAGCATATACAACCAACACACATTGCCTGAGAGAGATCATCCACTGAAGGGCACATTCCCTCAGGACTTGCCACCCAATACCTGAATAGGATCGTCTACTTAAAGGCACATCTATTCAGGGTTTACATGGATGCCTATGGATTATCCCAAGGAAGATCATCCACTTAAGGGTGCATTCCCAAGGGGTCCATAGTTCCCTATTCTACTGGCCAGTAAAATTCTCATGCATGCACATCACATAGCATCATCATCACAATCATCTCATAACCAAAATCCCTTCATGTATACACGATGCTAGTGTAGTCACTACAACCATACCCTATCTCAAGGTTTAGCTAGCATACAATTGCCAGCCAGCCATCAATGCATTTCATTGTCAATTCATACATATTCAACATTACAAAATCATATAACAACAGTGTGCAAATATATCAAACAATCACCCATGTTGGGTGTAGTGAATCACAAGCAGGGGAAACATCCTCCAAGAACACTGAGCTTACCTGATCTTAGCTCAGAACCGGCTCTCCTAGCTTCGTGGTGACCACCACTAGTGCTATGCGTCTCACGCCCTACAATAGGCATGAATAAACAATCAGAAACGGTGTTCAACCGTTTATATGGAAGGTAACACCCTTCCTTTCATAATCAATTTCAGTCTTCTAACTTAAGGTTCATCACAGCCCAGCTCTCACTAGGCCTCTCCTAGGCCCTCAGTGGTCTATCTCGGCCTAATCAAGGCATCAGAGTCACCACAGACTCAAGGCAAGTTAGACACCAAGAGCTCTAAGCTCTATACAGCCTCACAACTCAAGAAATCACATAGGGCTTGAACGGTCCATGTCACACACATGACACCGTTCACATGGCCTCTCAAGCACAACAAAACCATCAACAAGGCTCTTATATGTCCTCTGGTCATCACTAAGTGACTCAACACAAGTCACATATACATAACACAGAGCCAAGATTCAAAGTTCATCAAATCAAAAACTGAAAGCTAATCCTTCATCATTAAACCGTTCTAAACAAGTTTCTCTTAGGACCCTGGGCTAATTCTAACCCCAGCTCATATGGGTCACTATTAACAGAAAATCCCAAATCAGAAATCAACCGGAGAAACTCGAGTTTCTTACCTCAGTGGCGACTAGAAAGGCTGAAGGACAGCTCTCTCAAGCTCTAGAGTCCGTGTTGTGCCTTGATTGCTCGCCAAACTCAAGTTTCTGAGTTTTCTCTGGAGAAAGGGATTCTCACTCACAAGGGGTTTTCAAGAGAAATGATGAAGGATTAAAGCTTTCTAACTGTTACTCATAAGTTTAATGGTTATAGGAAGGTGTTTAGGTCATGAACTAAGGTCCTTGGAAGCTTGGGTTCACCTTTAATGGAGGTTTGGGCGTGGGGAAGAGGAAGAACAACTTTTCCTCTCAAATTTTCGCGTTTTGGCCTATTTATAGGCCTCTGACGTGCCTCCCACGCTACCAGCGTGGAATTCCAGAAAAAATGACTTTCTGGAGCACTTCCCACGCTACTGGCGTGGCTTTCCAGTGAAAATTAACTTTCTGGAGCATTTCCCACGCTACTAGCTTGGGAAATTTTTTTTTTTTTTTTAGAAACCAGGGTTATTATAATCATTCAATTAATCTTATGATTATCATTTGAAATTAGGACATGAATTCATAATCCTAACTCACTTTCAATCCTAAATGCATTCATAATCATAAAAACATAATAGAAATTGAAGAAGAAGGTGAATATTCAAGTAGAATTTGAAATACCGAACCGGAATTCCAATTCTTCTCTTGCTTGAGTTAGATCCTTGGATTGATTAATGATTTAGCCTTCCATGATGATCACCAAGGAAAGCCCCATGAAATGAGTGCAGAAAAATGGAAGGATAGCAAGATGAAAATGAAGAAGATGAAGAACAATAAAGAACACTTGAGAGAAAATGAAGAACAAGCTTTTCATCCTAAAAACTAAAGAAAAGAAATATAAAACTTGTTTATTGAATTGTAAAGAGTGCTCTCCAAGTTTGACTAAAGTCACTAATATATTAGTGACTAAGTTCTGAAAATAGAATGGGCAATAAACAAACCCAACAATTTAATTATTTGCTATTTACAACCAAGAAAATCAAATTCACAGCCCAAAATTACAAGTGCAGAGGTGCTAACTTCGAAGCTTAAAATGACCCTCTAAATGACAGAATTGGCCTCGGGCTATTTCTAGCAAACTTGTAGATCTTTTCTTTTATCTTTCCAGGGACTCCTAGAACGCTCCATTTGGAGATCGATAGCACTCTATAGGCCCTGTACAAGTCAGATACGTCAAGTGAGCAAAAATCCGAAAATACGCAACAATTAGCAATTAAGCCCACTTACTTGCCTAGGCCAAAAACTGAATTAGAATAGGAAAATAAAGGTCCAAGAGAGGTCAAATAAGCTAAGAAGGACAGAAAAATATTCAACTAAAAGCACTCTATCACTTACCCACTAACTGTCTGAGAGGATATATCATTCCAGCCTCCAGTAGCTTGACCTCCTCTTTCATGGTTGGATTGAGTCTTCTTTGAGGCTGAGCTACAGGTTTATAGTCCTGCTCCATCAAAATTCTATGCATACAATAAGAAGGACTAATACCTGTTAGATCTGATAGTGTCCAACCAATGGCTTTGTGGTATTCTATCAAGACTTTCACCAATTTTTCTTCTTCCTCTTCACCAATTTTTCTTCTTCAACTCTTCAAAGAGAGATTGGTGATAAGGAATCTCTTTACAGGCATTCAGTTGATGAAGGTATTATGCTTTTTCTTTATCTATGTCTTCATCTTGAACTATTTCTGTCAATGCCTTCTCCAAACCTTCCTTCCTATGAATAAATCTTTTAGAGTCAGAAATTACCTCATCAAGGACATCGACTCTAAAGCATTCTCTTTTGTCTGTAGGATGCTTCATCGCTTCAAGGACATTGAACTGTACTTCATCATCTTCCACCCTCACAGTGAGTTTCCCTGCATCCACATCAATAAGGACTTTGGCAGTTTTCATGAAAGGTCTGCCAAGAATCAGTGGAACCTCATTATCTTCGTCCATATCCATCACCACAAAATCAACTAGGAAGAAGAATTTATCAACTTTTACTAAAACATCTTCAATAACTCGATAAGGATGCTTGATAGTTCTGTCTGCCAGCTGTAGAGTCATCCTCGTGGGTCTGATTTTTACTTCCCCAATTCTCTTTATCATGGATTGTGGAATGAGATTAATATTTGCTCCTAAATCCAGAAGGGCTTTTCCTACTGATAATCTCCCAATAGCCACAAGGATTGTGAAACTACCAGGATCTCTTGACTTCTCCGGAATTGACTTTTGAATGATTACACTGCAGCTTGCATCTAACTTAATGGTCTCCTCATCAGTGTATCTTCTTTTCTTTGTGAGAAGATCCTTCATGAACCTTGCATAAGTTGGCATATGCTCCAGTGCTTCAGAAAAAAGGAATATTTATTTGCAGTTGCTTGAAAATGTCTAGGAAACGCTTGTACTGCCTTTCCTTTGCTTTCTTGGATGGAGTATGTGGATATGGCATATGTTGGACTGGCAGTGGGGTCAAGACAGCTTTGCCTTTATCACTCTTTTTCTTTTCATCATCACTCATCACTTTTCTCTCCATTTTTTCATTTGTTTCTTCCTCATCTTTTTCTTTTTCTTTTTCAACTTCTTCATTATCATTTTTTTCTATATTTCCTTCATTTTTCTTTTCTTCTTCGTCTTTCCTACCAACCACAGTTCCCCTTCTTGTGATAATGGCTTTACATTGCTCTTTATGGTTGACATGGGTATTTGCTGAGAAAGATCCACCTCCATGCTCAGACAGTTGTTTTGCAAGCTGCCCTACTTGCATTTCTAGATTTTTTATAGAAGCCTCAGTATTTTTGGTTACTAATGGACATTTGCATGAACTGAGTAAGAGTATCTTCCATCTTTGTCAATCGGCTAGACTGAGCTTGTTGTGGTGGGTTTCTATTTGAAGGACCTACAAAAGGAGGGTTAGTGGGAATATTATAAGCATTATTTTTCTGTCTCCAACTATAAGGTTGAATAGAACCTAGATGAAAATATAATGAACACTTATGCAAATAACCAAGAGGGGGGGTGAATTGGTTTTTCCTCAGAGTTTTAAAAATTTCCTTTCAAAAATGTAACAGCGGAAAACTTTCAAGAAGGATCGTATCTTTTAAAACAACTAAGAAAACAATTTTCTTCACCAATCAAATCTCTCATGTGCTGTGACCAATATTGTAATATGAACAAAACTAATACTTCAAGAATATTATGAACATAAATAGAAATATTAAATCACACAAGATTTATACTGGTTCACCTCTCAACCCCGGAGGCTACATCCAGTTTTTTTCTAACCAAATCTTGGTCAAAGTTCCATTATAACAAATATAAGTTCTTTACAAGCTTACAATGATCTCTCTTACCCTTCCTAGGTAAAATTCAAAATCTATACCCTATAGACTTTTCAAAAGATCAAGAACCAGAGATCCCCTCTCTGTTCTTGTAACACCCAGTAGGCCTCCGACGTGTTATCATTAATAATATCAGATTAGCGCATACAAAACAATTAAAATGATCAGCGGAAGCATAGAATCGTTTTCTTGATACATTATGTATGGAATAACAGATATTTCCAAGTTACAAATATATAAAATCATAAATCACACCCATGTTGATCCAGTTTCTCAAATCATATATCAAAAAGCTAGACAATTTAATCATACAGACAGATAATTAGATATACGACAGTTATACTCAGGGGAACGTCACATATCATATTATATCAAAGTTTTGTACATATATACATCAGTGTCCACAGTCCACACCACACATACCGTGGTGATACAAAAGAATATCAGCCCTCCACGAGGGAGTACAGAACTATACATCAAAAATGAAATCAAAATAGAGCCTTCAAGCTCTCCATGCTGCTCCTAAGTCAAATAGCCTAGTCTCAACTGGGCCTCCTGCCCTGAGACTGCTCTTCTCTTCCAGAAATATCACCTGAAATCATGTAAGCCCCACACAGGGTGAGATAACATATCTCAGTAAGCTCAGGGTTCTTGGGAAATCATTCCCACCCTGGCCCACAGACTCACAATACATAAACAGGCATATACATCATACATGGCCCCCTGGCCTGGCCCTCTAGCCCTCAACATCACATAATCCTCATCACAATCATAACATATGACAGGTGGCAGAGCTCCTCAATGCCTGGCGGAGCTCCTCAACACCCTGACGGAGCTCCTCAACGTCAGTACCTGTCATAATGTGGCAGAGCTCCTCAATGCCACGGGCGGAGCTCCTCAACGCCCAGAATACACGGCGGAGCTCCTCAACACTGGTATTTATCTATTGGCCAACAGATATATCTCAAGCACATCACATATATCAAATGCAGATGCATACAATCTCAATACAAACAATGCCACAGCCAATGCATGCCTCATGAATTATGACCAACACTCCCCAGGAGTGTGGTGTGCAACCAAAGCGGGAATTCATCCCCAGGGAACACTGAACTTACCTGGTAAGGTCTCGGCCCATAGTTCCTTCCCAGGTCTATGGCTCCCGCCACCAACAGTCTCAGAATCAATGCCTAATCAAGGCATAAGTAATTTCATATCAAAACCAGTCCACAGACACACAAATCACAATATATATCATAACAGAATTTCCCTATCCTAGGGTTTAAGCAAGCTCAGCCTACACTAGGCTGTTCTCGGACCATTCAAGGTCCATCAGGCTGTATACAAGCCAGCTGACTCATCCCAGACCCAGAGCATACACACATGGCCTAGCTTTACTCAGCCTTAAACTCAATTATCATTAGAATGGACTGAGTTCCACTCAAAGTCTCATTCAACTAACCTCTCAAGCTCAACATAAACCTAACTAAGGCTCTGGTATATCAACAGACAATCACAAGTGACCATTACACAGGCCACACAGGTAACACAGAGCCAAGATTCAAAGTCATCAGAATCAAAAACTGAAAGCTAATCCTTCATCATTACATTGCCCTGAGTAAATCTCTCTACAGGACCCTGGGCTAATTCTAGCCCCATTTCACTGTGGGTCACATTACTCAGGAAATCCCAAATTCACAGAGAATCAAGAGAACTCAAGTTCCTTACCTCAGTAGCGACCAAGGAGACCTCAGAACAGCTTCCTCAAGCTCTGTTATCCATCTCCCGCCTTAGGTCTTGTCTATTCTAAAGTTCTCTGAGGTTTCTCCTTGGGAATTCAAACTCTCACTCACAAGGGATTTCAAGAGTAGAGAATGAAGGATTCAAAGCTTTCTATGGTTTCTCACCAATCTAAAGGTCATCAGGAAGTGTTTAGGCTAGTATATAGGGTCTAGGAAAGCTTGGAAATACTTTAATGGAGGTCCAAGGCGTAGGGAAGAAGAAGAAGAGGTTTTCTTCTTCAGAAAACGCGATCTGCCCTTATATACTCAGCCTGCCCGAACTCCCGCACGATCCGTGCCACCTACTGCGCGATCCGCGCCACAATGGCGGTGGACTGGCGCTATTAGCGCCATCCTAGCGCTAACAGCGTGAACCTTTCGAGACCTTTGGTGCTACCCGCGCCACCTCTAGCGCTGTCCACGTGGGAATCCAGAGAAAATTGGTTTTCTAGGGCACTTATGGCGCGATCCGCGCTGCCCTTGGCGCCATCCGTGCCAACCTCTCGAATAACCCACGCTATCAGCGCCATGACCACGCCTCCAGCGTGAACTGGCCGAACCTCTGGCGCTACTCGTGCCATCCTGGCGCCATTGGCGCCACAGCCTATGGGTCTGGCGCGATCCGCGCCATCCCTGGCACGGTCAGCGCCACACCTAAAACTCAGTTTCTGATGTGAATCCCCGCGCTACCGCGTGGGGTATGGCGCCATCCATGCCATAACTTAGGGTTATCACAGTTCTTCCCACTAGAATCCCTTCTAGAAAAAGCTTTAAAGAATACAATTTATTATATGAACATTCAACACATATACAACACAAATATCAAACAAAATAACTAAGCTTAAAATTCAAGAAAGATATCACCTCTTAATCCTCATTAAATTCAATGAAATGAATGATCTAACCAATCTGAGAATGTATGCAAATACTCTTTCTTGATGATTTCTTTAACCAGAAAGCTTGAACAACTCTTCACACAATGTGAATGATGACTAACAAATCATGTAAAACTCCATGACACTTAGCATCTTTGAATCTTTCTTCAACCTTTGCCTTGGTGTTTTTAAGAACCCTAGAAAGTTTTTTTCTCAAGTCTTGTACGAATATTTCACAAAATACTTGTTATTCAAACTCAGTCCAAGTTGTTCTATTTATAAAAAAGACAGACTTAACTAATTGTAATCGATTATTTCGTCAAAGTAATCGATTATTTTTACTGATGTAATCGATTAATTTAACCAAATGATCAATTAAAGTGTTCATCAGGAATCTGGAAATATGTCACGAACAAAATAATCGATTAAGTCAATGTAATCGATTATTCCAGATGAACTGAGTTTCCTTATACACATGTGTAATTGATTAAATTCCTATTTAATCGATTAACATAGAACATGTTAAAAACACATCAATGCACATTTAATTGATTATGAATATCTGGTAATCTATTAAACCAGATAAAAATGCTTTTGTAAAATATGCAGAGACTCAAGTAATCCATTTTTGTGTTAAGCTCATTTAATCGATTACAAATCAATGGTAATCGATTAAAACAGTGAAAAACAATTTTTATAAAAACCTAATTGCATTTATGAATTTATATCTAAATACTTATTACCATATGATTAAACATGATAAAATGTATGTATGAATGCATGAATTAATCTAGGTTAGTGAGGATTATGAAGCTTTAACTACTTAAACCAAGCTTAAGCAAGAAATTACAAATGCCATTAATTGAGTGGGCATGTGAAACATCAAAACTTGCATTCTTCATTCTTCTTGATTCCATATCTTCATCTTCCTCATAGCTAACACTGGACCTCCTCTGTACCCTTGGTAATTTCCTTGGAAATGTTGTTGAGATCTGGATTGATTTTGCATGTAGTGAGCTTCCTCTTCTTGTGGACAATCACCGGGTACTGTACAATGACCATTCTGATGGTCTCCTCCGCATAAATCACACCTAAGGATTTGTTAAACTTGATGGGTTGTATGAGATTTCAGTGATCCTCCTTGAATTTGTTAAGGAAGTTGTCCTATTTGCTTTGTTAAGGCCTCCAATTGTTGCGTCCGGAGCTTATTTTGAGCTAAGATGGCATTCTGGGTGTCTAGCTCCATTATTCCCTTCCTCTGAATCGGTGAGATTGGTAGTCACTTGTTGCTATGGAATCAATGATCACTACGGCTTCCTCTGGACTTTTAGACATCATGGTTCCTCCAGTTGAAGCATCAAGAATCATTTTGGTCTGCAGCCTCAAACCACTATAAAAAATATGTAATTGTGTAGCATCATCAAAGTTGTGGTTCAGGCGCCTCCGTAGTAGTGATTTGAATCTCTCCCATGTCTCGCAGAGTGGTTCATCTACACCTTAAGTGGCAATAGCTGACTTTGCACTTATAAATCTTGATGGAGGGAAGAATCTGGCGATGAATTTCTCCTCCAACTCATCCCATGTGCTTAAACTCTTATTTGGTTGGGACTGAAGCTAAGTTTTAGCTTTACCTGTCAAGGAAAAGGGAAAAGCTCTGAGGTAAACAGCTTCAACATCTTCATCTGAGGCTCCCATAGTACTGCATAGTTCCATGAATGTGGATAAATGTGTGTATGGATCCTCATGGTCTAGCCCAACAAATGGATGTGAGCCAATAAGATTGAGTAATGCTGGCTTCAGCTCCACAACTTTATTGTTGAAAGGAGGGATGACTATGCTGTTGTAATGCTTGGGACCTTGTTGGTATGCATAGTCACCAAGAGTTCTCCTTGGTGGTGTATTTCCTTCTCCTCCTTGATCAGCCATATTTTCACATACAAATGGTTTTATGGGTGAAAGAGAATCAATAGACAGAGTTTCCCCCGATGGTTTGTTGGATTCTTGTTTCTTTTTTTTTTTCTGTTTTTCCTTTCTGTCTTGGTAATTTTTGGATCAAACAAAGGTTTATCTGTAGAAAACTTATCTCACATAAAGGAAAAGGAACAAACTACAAGATTTCGTAAGCACCAAGGTTAACAAAATATAACTAGAGAATTTCTATACAAAAACAAATAACAAAAATGAAAGAAAAAATTCTACTAAACTGAAAATTATATTTAAATGAACTAAGTAAACGAATAAAATCCCCGGCAACAGTGCCAGAAACTTGTTAAGACTTTTGGCAAGCGTACCGTTTTGTTGTTGCAAGTTACAAAATTTATAGAAGTTCGTCTGCGCAGGGATTTGAGTTTACTTTGGTTAATTTAAATATAGTTCTAACAATTAAATAGTTTATACACAGAGAGTGTAAACAACAGTTCATTTGATGTGATAATGAAACGTAAAATATAACGAATGCGAAAAACTATGGAAATAAATAAATTGAGTTTAATTCAGGAAAAACGTAAGAATGGATTTCATCATTCTTATCCTTTTATATCTAATTAATCTTATCATGCATAAACCATTTTCTACTCTTATTGATGTGCACGTATTTTACCCCAAATCGATCCCTCGAATTTGAGAATCCTAAGAATATTTACTAGATGTCGATCCCTCGCATATCAAAATAAATAACCCAGCATTAAGAATTAAAATCGCGTGCTTATGCAATTAACACGTTAAGCCCTATTCCTAGCAACGTAATGTGATAAGTAATTTCATTCAGTTCAAACCCTAAGGGTACTTTCCAGTCAAGCTTAGGATTTCAATTCATGATACTATTGATCAAGTAGAATCAAGCATTAAACACAGAATGAAATTACAACAAGAGATAGAAAAGATCATGCAATAGATAAAACTAAAAGAGATACATAGGGATAGAAGATTACTTCCAATCCTTGAGAAGCTTAGGTGGCCATGGAGAGAACCTCCTTAAGAGAAGAGTTGATGAAGGAAATCATCTTCGCTTCACTCCGGCAGGGTTTCTGTGACACCCTTCCGGCATGTTATCATCAATGATATACATAACACGCTATCAGTGTTAACTAAGCGCGGTGCGGAAGCGATAGAATCGTTTATCTTGATTGCATTATGCATGGAATACAAAACATATAAAACAAGCCCCTGCTGATCCAGATAAAACATAAACAGCTATATAGGCAGATACATAACACTAACCAGAGATAATCAGGAGGAAACATACTTTATACAACATAAACATCTGTACATATACATACAAAGCAACAAGACCACAACTGGGTCATACATTAATTATGTACAGGAAAT
>PYAF01006024.1:1629682-1644127 GCA_007407185.1 Glycine tomentella | reverse complement strand
GAGAAGTTTAGTCCATTGAAAATTGTAATAGTTGAGAAAAGCGAATGTGTAGCAACAGATACTTTAAGATATAACATTTAAAACATTAATGCTTTGAGTCATACATGTCACATACTAACATACTAACTTCAATGCATATTAATGTTCACCTTTGGGGATCCATTAATATACAACATTAAATCATAATGATGCTATAAAGGTTTCACATAATTTGATAATGATGCATACCCCAACTAGAAATATTTGTCATCTTTGGATGTCCAAATAAAACCAGAAGTGTATCATCAATATCAACATTCATGTTCATTTACTATAAAACAAGTAATCATCCTTTGGGTTGATCCTTAACTGTCTTATAATAATGAACTTTAATATACCACAACATAAACAATAATTTTATACCATTCATAGCATCACAGTCATGGTAATTGAAACACAAACTATAAACAATCATAATGTTTGGAACTAATCAATCCATCAAGAATTTGGCCACTTTGGTGACTAACAAATTCACCATACTTAATTCCAAACTATCAACATTTCATAAACAATGAGTGATTTTTACACTTCATCATATTCTCGGTAACTTCAATTGTTCTCTAATTACCAAGAACTAACAATAAAGGTCTACAACTTTTATATATATATTTATGCCACATAATGCGGATTCATGAAACCATAAATAGTGGGTCTTGCAATGATTGAATTCAATAGAGGTATCCACAATAATTGCATAGCATAAATATATCAGTAGACTTGCATCAGATTTGATGAAAATGTCATCATGAAAATCAAAACGTTGAATTGAATTTTCAATTTATATATATAAAATCATCATTGTTTACGTCTTTATTCTTTCTTCAAAAGAATCCGTACATCGTTAATGGAAAGTATCTTTCTCTTAATCATGACTTTCAAAACCTTAATTTCTAAAGATTTAAGAATTCATTCATAACCATACATGAAAAAACATGAATTCCCAAACACATGCTCTGATACCACATGCCACATTAATCTATAATTCATGTTTCATAATAATCATATCAAGAACATGAAAAAGATCTTGAGAATTCATGAGTTTTACATAGACATACATTTGTCCATAATCGCGGAAGATTCTTTAATGGTAGAATACTTTCTCAGAGTCTTGACCCTTTCGATTCTTGTATCTTCTTTGATAGGACTGAGATACAACTTTTATGGGCAGACAATGAAGGCCTTTATGTTTCTATATATTTCTTTTCAGAAACCAAATGTCTTTTATACTTTCTGATAACTCCACCTATCAACAGTTATCTATTTTATAACTTCCAGTAACTTCCAGTAATTTCTCATAACTTCCATAACTTCCATACCAATATTACCTTTTTACCATTTTCTCATTAAATCAAAAAACACTACTTTTATACATGAGACACATAATGTTTTACATTCTCTCACTTGGCTCATGTCATAAAGTGTCCCTTCATGATTTAATGAAAATTCATCATAATGCGCATACATAAGGGTAAAGGTTCTATACATTGGTCTCATCATACATCATGATCAGAAATAAAACTAATATGAGTCATGGCGGTTGTATGCTATCAAATCGGCATAGTTCCTTCCATGTACCACTATATTAGTTATTCTTCCTAACATGATACTTTAATGGAAGTTTACATCATAATGTCCCACAATAATACTATTATGTCTTCATTAGGGACAAATCCTGTTTTTTCAAATAATCATTCATACATGCATGTATACATAAATTTGAAAACAGGACTATTTTCAGAAACTTAAACATCATTGAATTCAGAGTGTCAATACTTTCAATAATGATTAACATTCATTAGCTGACATAATGCCCATACTATATACATGACCAGAAAACATTATAGGCGGTAATCCCTTCGTCAAGGGATCAACTATCATAAGATCAGTGCTAACAATCAACTGACACATAATTATTTTAATTTAACTAAGTTTAAGTTTTGAACTTATTATATTAAATACTCATATGAAGAGTTTTATTATCTATAGTAGTTCTATCAGTCTTGAAGAGACTTAACTCCAGTAATTTGTCAACTTGTTGTCAACCTTGTTCTAATGTTTTCTCACTTGTGTTTGAAAGATCTTTAAATGTGTTACCCGAGTTATGTTTTCGTCCCAGGACAAGGGTCAAATTTGAGACGTGCCTAAGCATATCACTTTCTCTTATTATATGAGCAATGGTTGAGAGCTCAAGGTCTAATTAATTAATTAATCATATCTTCTTTAGTTGCCTAATATTCAAATAGTATTTTATTTTCTTTTCCAGTCAGATAGCTTGATGCCTTATCTAGAAGAGAAGCCTTCTTTGTCCTTCTTTATTGATTGGTAGGTAGTAGGGTCCATATTGAACCAGCTTCTAACTTAAAGGAGTTTTTGGTTTTTCAATTGTAAAATACTACTCAAGATTTTTCTAAAACATGAATTCTACTTAAGTTATATAAGGAAGTTTATGGAAAAGTTGAAATACACAGAATACACTATATAATCTTAATTTATACCAGAAGTGTCATTTAATTTACCTCTTTCACGAATTCATTTTTTCTATTATAATTTTTGGTTAAAAGGTTTATCCAAATGAACTGAATATATATGGGCTGAATTTAGGTGATTTTGAATGAAGCTATTGTCATACTAACTAGTCTTTTTTTCTTTTCTTTGTAGGGTAAAAGCTAAGGTTGATCTGTAGCTAGGGATCAGGACAGGTCAAGCAATCAGATTTATCGACACGTTCATTGTCAACTATAGCAATGCATATTCACCAAATAAAAGCTATAACAATATATGATTTCTTTTTTCTTTGGAAGAATTAGGTGGTGGTAAATGAATTTACATGCCTCAACAATACTGTTGGATAAATGGAGACCGGTGAGTTGTCATTTTACATTTAAAAAATTTGAATTATGAGACTGGTGAGTTGAGAGAAATCAATCTTTTAAATGAATTTTAATATATCGAGAAATTAGTCTCTATCTTTTAATTAAGATATATTTGAGTTGGTTCAAAATATTTGAATTTTGAGTTTATGTTATTGAAATTGGAAAAGTTTATTTTGCACATCAAAACTTTTGTAGCGTATGCTTATTATGTTTTCTAGAGATATACAAGGTACAATCAAGATCATGGGTTCATATTTATTATTTGTTGAAAATTTAACTTTTCAATATCGTTATAGATTTTAGATTCATTTCATTCATAAATGCATCGGTGTAGGCTATACGGATGAATATCAGAAATGGGGATGATGGTGATGTTTGAGTTTAGAAGGCATCAATTTGTATGATGTTATTATAAGCTTAGAGAAGTAATGGACTGAACAGGCGAGAGGCGTGATTTTTTAATGTACTATGATAATATATTAATATTGGTTTCGATGAGGAACTGTTACACAACATGTGAGATGTACTATTCTTTTTGCTTCCTGCATTTAATTAATTTATTCGCCTTTATTTTGCTTCCTTTATTAAATCATATATTGCCTTTACAGTATTTGGCCGAGCCAGAATACAAATTTGGCGCAATAATTAACTAACTTTAGGACACTCAACCGAAGTTGGGGATACACTTTAACTACCATGCCAGCATTTAAGAGGAATACCAACTATACCGATACATGCCTTAAATGTTGGCAACTCTTCCATTCCAATCCATGTCTCGCATTCCACTTCTCATAAATTCATTGCACACTTTTCACGTGAGTCAAATTTTTTTGATGGATAAGGAAAACAGGGTATTCTGACATTTCGCTAAGGCATTGCATGTGCCTTGGTGTCTTTAGCCTGCAAATTTTGACTAAAGTAAATAGCTAGGAAATGCTAAAATGACACGATAGCTGATAGCAAGAAAGGATATATATATATATATATATATATATATATATATATATTTATAAATGAATCACTGTTATTGATTATATTTATCCATTACTTGTTTTATACCAAACAACGTCGGGAATAAACGTATATATATATTGTTGGCTATAAAATAGCAAACATCATAATCATACTTTCGTGCAATTGTACTATATAGTAGTTTTTCAAGTAAATAACATCATTCGAAAGGCCAAAACTACATGGCATGAAGCATTTTTAGAAAAATATTGTAAATTAAGCATGCACGGAGTCAATTAAGGCTTTTCGTTGTGAATGGGTGGCTTCCGATGTGGTTGAGCATAATCCATCACGACTAGGTCCTCTTCAGTGTCATTGGCGCTTGTAACCACTGTTTCTTCATCGTTGTGCTGAGCAGGTCCCAGCATTGACCGGGCATGCCTCCTCTCATCCTACAACCATATGTCTCATCACTTTCTATATCTTTCAGAATCAAATGACACCATATTAATTATATAACTCGATCCATATGCTATATGCAAGTTACAGTTGTGTTGTGAAACAGACCCCTTAGCGCACAACAATGATATGAGACACGTAAACAACAACACATATAGAATTAAACTAAAGATACAAATTTAACGTTATTCAACACCTCTTACTGATGTCCAGAAAACATTTCAACAAATATTTATTATCTTAAACTTTACTGATACTTCTTCTCACTTTGGCTGATACTTTCTCTAGTCGTAAGAAATTGTACTTATGCCTGACGTACAAATGCACGTGTTTGTTTGAACTGTATAACTACTAGTAAACATTTACGTAAAAAGATTTATATTTATATATCATTAATTTCAAAGATGCAATAAACTGATCTTTAACCCAATAAGAGGGGCAAATAATTCTATCATTCAAATCTAAATTTATCCAAATTTGTATGTTATTACCTGGCTTGCAAGAAAGGATGGAGAATCCATTTGAAAAGATATCCCCGCTGCATGCTCACCACTGTCACTTGGTATTATTTTTCCTACAAAGGGAGATTACATGGTGCATAAGGCTAGGTTGATAGTGGGAAGATGGTAAAATTTATAAATAAAATAAAATTCACAAATAACTACAATATTTTGAGAGAGAAGTTGATAAAATGGCATACAACCTAGTGCACCATATACAATACAACATGACTCACATATAAGGTACACACATCAGATTTTATTGGCTGAGAAAATAAAGGCAAAGGACATAATTCCTTTAAGTGATTATAAGGTACACACATTAGATGGTGAATTGCATTTTGATTTCTCCATTTTGATTTCATTATAATGTTTCTAATTCCTTTAAGTGATGGAAATAGACAAGTAACATTAAAGTTCTCAACCATCCGTGAAGTTTATTTCTCTATTGCCTGAGCTCGTGATTGTCATGTTAACAAAAAAAAAGGAGATGTAGGTTTGCTCAAAGCTTACAAAAAAACATATCATCATGCAGTGTGTGTAGTTGGGGAAGGAAGGCAGGGAAAAGATTCAAGAAAATTAAGCACCTGAAGCTGCCTCTACTATCGTTTCCTTCAAAGTGGATGATACACTGCTACAACTCTCACAAGTGTTTATTTCATTATTTGTGACTTTCTGTTGCTGCGGTTGATTCGCCTCTAGCTTGTAATTCTTCACAATAGATGCAGTTGCAGTTAATGTCTCCAATAATTTGAGCTTGTCTAATTCCTGTAGAGAATCACAAATCTTAGTCTCTATAATTTAAAATGCTTCCCAGTTAATATACTTGTGTCCCGTACGGAGGAGAACTAAATCAGTGTAATGAGGAAGTGATCAAAAGAGGATCGAATTGTTGGTATATGGAAGCCAACCTTATGTGTGGTGTCTTTTATAGTAAGACTAAGAGAAAAAGAACGGGCGGTGCATGCATGCACAGAAACACAGAGGAGAAGGAGCATAGCAAGAGAAAGATAAGTCATGCTGAGATGAGTTTGCTGGCTCCAAGTTAATTACAGACAGAGCAAGAGTGAGGTTGTTATGTATGAGTAGACGTATAGTGTCAGGTTTTCACGAATATGTAATGGTAGAATAGCAGGTGCATTAAATGCAGGTTTTGTATGGGATGGAGAACGTTCTTTAAGAGAACATGCATGTGTTTGGGAGATGAACCTTGAAAACGAAAATTAAGATATCACGGGTCCACATTTGTCCCCTTTACTGTGATCATTTTTAATCACTCATCGGCGATCCCTATCACAAAGGGTCTTATATTTCTATATTTTAACTGAACTATTAGCTAGGTATTAGCTAGCTAGTAATTAAGATTGTAATAAAAATAATTAAGCTACAGAGGTTAATGAGTAACGACATTGCATTGCATATATTTATGTTGAAGAACTAGTATGTTTCCAAAACTGCAATTGCATATAAATTCACTGATTACTTGCTTCTTATGGCTTAGATTTGTTGGACAAGGCTTTTCCGTGAAAGATGGGATGTGGGTGATACATGTTGGATATTAGGCTGGTGGAGTTTAGTGATTTTCTCATTGCACAAAAAAGATGCGATCACAAAACTGCCTAAGACAAAACAAAACGAGGTTGGTCTAATGAAAGTGAGATCTAGTAGTTTCTGTTTGTTCGAGCTGCATGAGTATGACAAAATAGATTACAAGATCTCCCTTTTAGACTAGGATGGAATGCTTTAGCGTGGTAAATTAATGAAAAAGAAAGAAAACAACAAAATTGTGTTCCATAACTATAGTTGATGGAAGAGAAGAATGCATTTTTAGTCGTATACTTTCAGTCAACATGTTTAAGATTTCTATACTTTTTCATATTAATAAATTAGGTTCTTAAACTTTAAATACATAGATTTAACCTCTCATAACTTAAAAAAAAAAAATGATGATTCCAAGAGAAAACAGACTAAATTCACGTAATTTTTAAAGTTTGGACATCAAATTCATCATATGAAAGAATAACGACCTTGATCACGTTTGACCAAAGGTCTAAAAATAGAGACTAACAACAAATTTTATTCCATCTCTCAATAAAAAAACAACTTGTACTCTTCAGGGCACCTATAAATTAAGAAAAATATTATTTAAAATTCTATCAATATTATAAAAATTCTTTTAGTTTCAAAAAAATATTTGAGAAATAATTTTGAAAACATTTTCTTTAAGCCTACCATATCTTCTTTTTTTTTCCCTAGTTCTAATTCTCTTGCATTATTTCAAAGCTGAATAAGCTCAAGTGCCATAAGAGAACTGCAACACATGGGACCTACAGGGGAGTGGGAAATGGGGACGAGGGGTTTTAGGGACAACGGAGCATGGCTAAACCGTCTCCTTCAACAGTCTTCCCAGCAGCCAAGGAGCATGCCACATGGAACGTACACCATCTGCCATCAGCATTGTCACAATAGCCATTGCTTCCCAAAGGGGCAGATATCTAATTCTAGGTTCTATGTAACATGACAATGACACATCCTTCAGATTCTACTGTCTCCTACATCCATGATTGTCCTTGTATGCAAATTAAACATGATTGTAGTTGTAACTTGTAAACGTAAAATGTAATGGGATCATATGTACTAGTAATATCGTAAGCAGTAAAATTATTATTGTTTTCCATTTTCTTGTGCTTACTGAAAGATAAAGCACATCATCACAAATGAAACCCCATTCTGCCATATACCGTCTCAATTCCCCGCCTCTTGCCTATTCCCATTAACCATTCATCCAGATCGAAGGGGAAACATGTGACCATAAGAAGACCCTCTTGAATAAAAGGAGATATTAGATCATATTCTTATTCTAAAATGAATATTCCAAGATATGCACACAATTAAAACCGAGAAGGACTGAATGAGGGAACTTTTAATATTAATCAAGTTCACGGAATTTATATACAACTGTACAAAACATTGAGAGTAAGGTTCTTGACATGAGTACTATAACGAATTAATCAGACAGATCAATGAGACCACAGGTCAAACGGTGTAAATTTATATAATGGCTACTGAATAGCAATCAGATCTCCAAAGGTGTTCTCGCCACTGTATATAACATAGAGAAATCCATCCTCGTCCTTCTTCTCATCATATATGGCAGACATAATTGCTCCTGGAAAAAGTGAATTATCAAGTCAGGTGATAGGATAAGGCTATTCTATATTACAAATCTAGAGAATCATATACTGAAAATGAGTGAACGAGCATATGATGATACCTGTAGGAGGAAGGACATTGTCTACAAATATAAAGATTGCCTTTTCTGCACTTAATTTAATCCTTTTGCGGATCACGTAGACAAACTGTCCTACAGTCAAGTCAGCAGGGACAAGGTACCTGCAATGCTAGTCATTCAGTTTCATAGCATAAGACAGTATATTCGGTTGCTAACTATATAATATATCAACTGGCATAAGACAATTGACAATGATGTATTTATTACACCTTAAAATCTAATATTTATTAACTAAGAATAGCAAATAACAGCCATTTTAACCAAGCTTTCAGAAACAAAAAACCAATTGAAAATGCTGTTTACCCAAAGATAAAATTCAGGTCCTTTTACTAATTGAAGCTACTGAAATCAGCAATTCTCTTAACAATTGCAGCATTGCTAATAGTCAATCATGTCAAATTTGTAAATCATTTTGATCAATTCAGTACACCATCTGATAATCCATACTTAGTGACTATACAAGGTGAGTTTGATCAATCTGGCCATATGACCTTATGACTGTGTATCACATTTATGCCGTGCTTTAGAATAGTTTAACAAACATAAGAAAGTAATTAAAAATTTGAATATCTATTGCTTGAAAAGTATATTCTGCATGAATTCTAATACAACCAAATGGAATATGAAACAATTTCAACTGGGCATGATATACACATTTATTATACAATAATACTAGAAACTTGTTCATTTTTGTAAGCTTAATTTTGAATTGCATACATTGGAATGGAAATAATAAATAGGGTCTCACTAACCAATGCCCTAAGGGAATTGATGCCTTAGGGCACTGGTTAGCATTTGCCTAATTAATATGGTATTTTCCACATTAGAAGGAGGATATAGGCAACATCTTACTTCTTCTTGTCAATACTTGGGATGTCACTTCTTTCGGCCTTTTCCACAATTACCTTCAGGCATATCCAGAGATAATTTAGCAAAAAATTAGAGATTTATCAATGGCATGCACTTCTGAGTATCAAAGCTGAGGTAGGCAAAATGCATTAGTTAAAACGCCATGCCTCGACTGACTTAATATAACATGTTTCTACCTGGAAAATAAAAATTGATCTATCTCTAAATGAATATTACTGTCTAAACAAATGGAACCTAGATGTATGACTATGCTATTAACATCTAAAATAAAATAAAAGAACACAGACTCCTTGGTATTGTATCATCATAACTCAGAATAACTAGTACAAATCAGCAAACATAAATACATAATAGGAACATAGGATGCTTCTTTCACAGGATCCATCCTCTAAGAAAGTCCACAAATGTATAGGTCAAAAATAAAGTCATCCAATAATCTCTCTTAAGTTTGAATTCATGGTATAATTCAATGGACTCTATAATCAATCACTTAACCTCCAAGATAGAATAGTTCCAAATTAGTCACTTGTACACAATTGCAATCCAAATCTGTTTTTCTTATAAAAAAAATCTAAAAACACAATAAAATTTTGCATGCAACAGAATTACGGACCATTCTTATGAAGAACATAACTATGTTTACAGAATATTATACTCCACCAAGGGAAAGGTAGGAATAGGAACACCTGGAAACAGATTAAAACAAGGTAAGGGAAACAACGACACAACAGTAAAGTTGTGTCTTGGTGACTTGTTGGTTATGGGTTTGAATCCAGAAACAGTCTCTTTGCATATGCAAGGTTATATCCCTCCCTCTTACCTTCGTATAGCGAGGAACCTCTGGATAATGGGGTACGTAGTTTTTAAGAGGGTGAGCCCTGACACAGCGATAAAGTTGTGCCTTGATGACTTGTTGATCATGAGTTTACATCCGGAAATAGCCTCTTTATATATGCAAGGGTAAGAGTACGTACAATATTCCTCTCTTTTACCTTCGCATAACAAGGAGCCTCTGAACAATGGAGTACGTAGTTTTTAAGGGGAACAATGACACTAACAGGAACAGCACACACTTATGATGAAAAGACCACTAAAAGAACAGAAAAATGCCAAATTAAATGAATTTCATCAAACAGAACACAGTGAACAGGGCTAAATTATGGAAATCAAAGTAGAAGGAATCCAAATGCATTGATCATTGTTAAAGAAATTTCTGTTTAAGAAAAATTGTTAATGAAGATCAAGGACCACGTCTCCTGTAACGAATTTACACAAAAGTCAAGTGTAAGTCAAGTGTAAGTCAGTTATATATTAAGCTGCCACATCATGACATGAAGGTGACAATAAACAAAAGAAATAATTCAAAAAAGGAAGAATAAATTTTAATATTTGACAGCAAACAAGCTTTCACCACCCCAAATATTGAAAAACATAGGCTCGTCAACCAGAAAAAGAAAAAACAGATAAAAGAACAAGTCTGCTTCTTCCATAAATGTATACTTCACCCATCACCACAAATTGCATCAGTATAGCAAAGGAAAAAACAATTGCAAGTTCTCACCGGAATCCTGTCTGGGTATTTCTCCCTAATCCTAGCAGCCTCAGCTCTTCTCTTCTCTGCATACAAAATTATTAATTTGTATAACACTAGCTGTCCACGTACACAACAAAAGTTACAAGTAATTGTGGGGGTAAAAGGCAAAAGGTACATACCAAGATCATGTTCTTGTTTGAAGTAGCTCCTTGCCATTCCAACTGAAGGTATGATTAAAAATATTCAATTAAAATGATAAATAAATATCCATTGTCAGACAAAGAAAAGATAATTCACCAATCACTCAAAAAATAAAAATCGGTAATCAATCATTTTATCTAAAAAACTAATACATAAAACGACAAAACCTAAACTTGAGCAACAGGAAGCCAGCAAATAATTAGACATAAACAAGAAGCGGATGGGGAAAAATCATCGGAAAACAAAATCTTATATGTAAAGTGAAAAAGGGTAGCCTAATAAGTGCGATGATCATCTTCTACCTACCGTGTTTATGATAAACTTCTTTTCAGAGAAACGGAATTCAGAAAAGAGGAAAAGAACAAAATTCCCCGGTAATAGTGTAATACTATTCGTCAAACGACAGAGAAGTAATTAAGACAAGCAAGAACATCAAAGTTTGATTTTGACAAAGTTAACTATCGAAGGAAGTAAACCAGGTGAAGGTGAAGATGAAGAAAACCAAGAGAGAAGTAACGTAGTTGATCACAACTCCAATAAACCCGTGGGTGGAGGTGGATTACTTCAAGATAACAAAATAACAAACTGGTGTCTTTAACAAAAACAACTATTTATATATTTGGAAATAACTTCGATCAACTTTTTAAGGTTCCAAAAACAAAACACATAGATATGGATTAAAAAAGACTTATATCATGGATTTAATTAGAAATTTAGAATATACTATATATTATTTTAAAACAATCTCATACAAAAAAAAAATATTTAATTTAAAATAATATTTTAAAAACTATATTGCAATATATTTCCTATTAATTAATAATCTAGAATAATAATATATGATAATTGAATTACTTTAATATTAAATACTTTCCATTTATATTTTGTAATTAATAAGCTCAGTATCAATCTAACTATATATTTTTAAAAGAAATTGATAAATAAACAATTATATTTTAAAATAAATTAAACCAAACACACTTAATCTTTAAAGAGAGAAAACGTGAGAATACACACATATCCAGTACATTAATAAATAAGATAAGGTCCTATTCTAATAACGTGATTAGATAATTTGATAATAATGTATAAATATTTTACAACAACGGCAATACCTAATCATCGCCACTAAGGGATATGCTAATTGAACGATAATACTGAGACACTATTAGCATATTTGATTGGTGCGTAAAAAGGAAGGAAAAAAAATAAAATAAAATAAAATAACAGCGTTGTTAATTAATAAATTGGAAATTCTGAACGCTTTCTTTTAAAACGATTAGAAATCAGATCTTTACAGTTTATTTCTATCTAATTTTACATTTTTCTTCACTTATCTCTCAATTTTTTACTTTTTGATTAATTTAGAAATAAAACTTCATATATTTACTTGTAAATTTGATTTCAATTTAATTGAAATAACTTTTCAGTTTTCAGTTTTTAATTTAGCTTTTTTTTTAGTTGCATTAAATGGGGTCATCTTATGAACATCCTTGTTGGTTGGCCATTCCCTTCGGGCTTCGGCCCTCTCCTCCAAAGAAAAAGTGCAGTTAACAGCAGGCCGAATGAAACCAGGGTTGGTCTATTAAAAAAAAAACAGGTTGGGCTTCGTTTGAATATATCATGGATTTTATATATATACCAATTGAAAATTCGTAAGAGACACATGGATTGACAATCCATATGAATCATAAGGATTGTCAATCCGTATGGATTAAACACAGTAAAAAAACACAGACAACATGGAGACAATGGTACTCACAACGATGAAAAACCAAACGACGGAATGATGAAGCACAGTGCAACGGAGGATTGCCAATGGGTGCAAGAACAACACCAAACGATTGAAGTGAAGAGGAGGAGAAGACTGTGCATGGTGAAACAAAGAGGCTGAGCGAGGAAGGTGAATGGTGCATGAAGCTGAAATGTGTTGTGCAATTCATATATTTGAGGTTTTAAGTGAAGGGCAATTTTGGTTTTTCACTCTTTTTGTTGGATGTATGGTAATTTTGAATGGTGTAGGAAGAAAATGTAGTATAACTTAAGCTTTACGAAGCGAATATATGGGCGCCACTTGGTACAGGAAGATGCTATTGCTTGATGAAGGGGTTTCTAGTTTGTTTGAAAAGAAAAATTGCTTGGGGAAGGGGTTATGAAGGAGTATAAATAAATAAAGAAGTCAAGTCACCCCATACTACAATTTTGTGTTTAGATCCTAAACTCTATCTTGTGTGATAATGGAGATAATCAAAAGCAGCTTTTCGTTCATCATGGGCGCGGCTTTGGGAGTGTATCTTGCTCAAAACTATAAAGTTCCCGACATTAAGACAATTGCTTCCACCACTCTTTCCATGGCCAACCAAATTGAACACACTTTCAGGAAGCCAACAAACAAGAAAGATGATAATGATCATTGATTCTTAGTCCTCTCCTCCACTTTCTTTCTTTATTTTTCTTTTGTTACTCGTGGGCGCTTGTCGCCTGCTTCTCTTTCCTGTGTTACTTAATAGAAAACTAATTTTGACACTTTAATTGCCTCTTCTTTAATTTTAATTCATTGTAAATTAGCACTTTTAATTTGCGCTATCACTTGAATTTCCAATTATAATTCCTAATAAAATACAACAATATTGTTCCATCTCATTGTGTTTACCGTGTTTTAGATAAATAATAGCTAGCTTTTGCTCACTTCTAAAAAGATTTTGAAAAAAAAATAAAAGCAATTATTTCCTCAGTAACAATCCAAACCAACATGTGCAACTGATGACTTAGGCCCAAAAATGAGCTTTTATCCGCCTTTTGGAAATCTAACAACTACAGAGTAGTATTATTCTCATGAAAAATAGTGTACCAAAAAAATATTCCTCATGCAAAATAAACAAAATATTTTATATTCTTAGTTAATATGCACGCTACTATTGGTCATTGACATTTCCATGAGTAAATTCACACTAATTTTCTCTTTAAGAAACCATTGACCCACACTTTCAACTAATGTTTCTACGTCTATATTGTTATCAAACCCCAAAAAAGACCAACACCTGTTGAATTAACCTATGTTGCTTTTCGTCCTCATTTCTTTAATAGTCAGGAACAACAGAAAAACTCTTAAGATCAAACACGTGGTGAAGGATTGAATCTCGAAAATACTTAGGTTTTCTTCATGAAATATCCCATTATTATGCCAAGTAAACCAATTAATATGACAATGACCATCGACACACCCCCACGACTTTTGTTCCTTTCTCGTCTCAGTAGGTCCTGCAAGTAATAAGATCACCAATGTAAGAAAAAATCAAAGGATAAGGGGAGATAATAAAACTAGAAACAGAACCTTCTCATCCAATTAGATTATACGAGAGTTTATCATCTTAAGAAAGGGAAATAAGTAAATCCAGTATAAAAACAAAACAAAAGTAAATCCTTCAAAAGAAAATCAACACATCCACCAAGTCCAATTATGAAGTAGTGGTCAATCCTTCAAAAAAATTATGACTATTATTTTGCTATAATATTTAGTGTTTTCCTTCAACTCCGCCTATGTGTGTATGCATGCATGGCCTGTCCCAAGCCAGGATAAAGGAGGAGGGTTGGCGTCAGGAGTTGCGAACCGGCCATAAAAAGTTAGCTATTCTTATGTGATGAACCTTTATGATATTTCGTTGGGGCGTTCCCTTCATAGCGACGCGTTACATCGGACCCCGGATGTATCGAAAAAAGAGCTAG
>PYAF01006024.1:1565241-1629582 GCA_007407185.1 Glycine tomentella | reverse complement strand
TAAACCCTTTAGTAGTTCTATGTTCCAGTTGTTCCCTGTTTTAATTCTTTTCTTCCTCTTTTCTCTTCTCCTCTCACCATTCTTTTATATTTAACTCTGTTTCTCTCTTTTGCTTTATTTTCGATTTATCATTGGGTTCATCTACCACCGACCCCAATTAATTTGGGTTAAAGGTGCTGTTGATGTTGATGTTGATTTAGTGTTTTCCTTCAGTTTTAGAATTGTACCTCCCATTTGAGGATGGGTAATAGTGTAACTTTTGGTAAAAGGGTTCATATATCATATTTTAATTATCATTTCCCCTATCCAATCAAGAAAAAGAAGAGAAATACAGGTCAGTCAGATGGAGAGATAAAAGTTATCGGTATATCTTTTGTAAACCCTCACCAATTCCTGCCGAAGCTTGTTATTTTGTTGAATTGCATTATTCTTTTCTTCAGCTAGCCTTGAGATAAGAGCTTTTGCCTGCAAAAAAATTACTATAATCAAAATAAAGTTGCTACACATAAAAAAAATTGAAGTAGTTATACGTTAAAAAAATTACAGCCTGGAACCTAAAAAAGGAATTATTTCTTTTGTACTGTTAATTCGAGATTGATAAGTCATACAACATGACATGTTGGTACTTGAAAATATGAACCTCTCCTTTAGATTAAATATTACAATAAATATGAAATCATTAGACCTAAAGGAAATTTTGATTAAAATCATTTAATATTGTTCTTTAGAGTCTGAGGAAATAACATCCAACAAAATTTGCACACATCCTAAAGTTATATGAAGTGACTCTGGAATCAACAAAGTACGTCACTTTTAAGTCCAAATAATCTTCATTATTCCGAGACTTAAATGATTCATATGGTTAGATGCCATTCTTAAACCATGTATGAGTTATTTGGAGAATTCTACAACAAAAGTAGTGGATGCCTTCAAAAGGAGGAATGTGAAAAAAGAAATCAAAACAATCATTTAACAATGACACAGCAAGAAATTCCACCTTGAAGTCAACATAATTGATGATTACTTTTGTTAAAACTATTAATTTTCAAATGTTGATAACCAAACACTTGAGCACCAAGCTAGGAGATTTTCTTTCAATCAATATTGCTCCAAGAAATTAAGAGTATAGGATTCTACCTTAAGCACTCAATGGTATATCTACATCGCCAGTTTAACACAATGAATGACACAACCCAGAACTTTATAACCAACACATAAACCCCACCCTGCGCACATACATAGACCCAAATAACAGAGTTGCAAAACAATGCAAGTTGAACAAGTGACACATGTTCAAACAAGAAAGCTGGGTTCTCCCTTGCATTATTTCTTAATAAATAAATAAATATCAATGCTTGCAGGCAACAAGTTGACAAATAATGTTAGTTAATTAAGAAAGCAACTATTTACAAATCAAAATGCACGTTGGCAAACAACATATACACTAAAAAAAGATTGCTTTGCTTTACCTCTGCAGATTTTTCTGGACCTTCAAGTCGTTCAACAAATGCTCGTGCTACCTGCAATACCCAAAGAGAAAGGTATCCCAAATAATATTAATAGATCTTCTATTGCAAAACAAGAAAGGTTCACCCAAGAACAAGTCAATAACTCACCGCTGCAGAATCAGCACCACTAGCATTTCCATTATCAGAAACAGAACCTCGAAGTGATGACCCTTCCTCCGAACCTTCGGGGACGGGAGACGGAGGTTGGGTAGGAGAGACATACACCACTCTCAATTTGCACTCCTCAACCACGTGCCCTACTTCCTTCTTGAACTACAAAGAATAAACACACGTCACATCATATCACCCAATGTAAAAAAATTTAAGAATCAAATGAAATTGCAACAGTTATCAATATCATGATGAATTGTTAAACCATTTCTGCTGTGATATCCTTTGCGGTGGTTCCATCATCTACTTTTACGCTTTGAAGAAGAAACTTGTCCTTGCATTGCATATCAGCCGGAGCATCCTTTTGCGCTTGCATGGTAACTGTAAATCACCAAGCCATTGATTAAAAATAATAAATTACTTTTTTTTTTGCTGGCACAAAATTTTAGGTGTGTTGGATTTGACTGAAGACTTCAAGACTCAAAGCCCGTTTACAAAGATACTTACAGATTACCCACCAATTATGTCCTCACTCACACCGGCAACGGCAATATGAGTTGGTAATATAATAAATTACTATTAAACAAATAAATGGATATATATATATATATATATATATATATATCAATGCAGAGTATTGTATTTGCATTAGTACCAATAACATCACATGTAGATTGTGGCATGACTACTCCGGTGTTTGGACGAACACAATACTTCTTGGGATTGGTTGTTTTCACCTGTGAAAAAAAAGAAATCACAATACAAAATTAAACATTGCAATAATCTCACGAGAAAAAAAATGTTTTGCAAAATCACAATGAAATGGTACTTCAAACAAAATCAAATAAGAAAGCGAGTTGAAATGAAAAGTTGGTTAATTACCTTGAAAGCTATATTGCTACCGGTCTTGTTTGACAATATAAGAGAACATGATATCTGCTTCTTGAGCTCAACTGAAAGAGGGGAAATGGAATGAAAATGAAACCTTAGAAGAAGATAAAAAAAAGGATGGAGGAAAAAGAATAGCGTAAAAGAACGCACATAAGAACTTAAGTTCGGGAGGTTCGATGCTGAGAAGGTCGCCAGTGGTCATCTCGGAGCTTTGATTCGATCTGCGTAGAGAATTTGTCGGAGAGATCAAGAAAAGGAAAGAAAGAGAATTCAAATGTTAATGCGATCGATTACGACACGCTAAGAGGAGGATTCTCATTCAACTTCTTTTTCTTTTCTATTTTCTTTGTGGTGGAGAATGTGGCCGTTTTAATATGCCTTCAAAGTTCAAACTATTATTATTATTATTATTATTAAACACAAACAACTATTGGTATTCCCTGATTTAAGATTTGTTCATCTTGGTTGTGAGTTTTTAAATTTTAAATATAATTTTTGGATAGTATATATTTAGTTAAAATGAAATTCAATTAGATTCTAATTCAATTTTAAATTAATTTTAGTTTAAATTTAACATTAGAAAGTAATTTTCATTCGTGCTTTTTAGATATAAAAATAAAATATTCAATTTCTCTTATTTTTTGAGAGGTTCACAATGATTATTTTAATCACTATCATTATTATGCTTATTAGTTTCAATCAATAGCATTATTTTCGTCACAACTCACAATCAATATGTATCATTATTATTAGAGCAAATTACCCTCATCTTTCTCAAGTTTAAGACTTAATGCACTTGCACACACTCTTTATTTGAATCCTACGCGAAATATTCTAACTTTTACAACTTCTTTACACACGCACCCCTGCACCCTAACACTGTTACTTCCGTTAACAGAAATAGATCACATGTGAGGCACGCACATGATTGTTTAATGAAATCTTGGGACAAAAATGCCCTCATCTTCCTCATCACCTCAAATGGTGAACCTTGAGTTTAACTTCAAATACTCAATTGGGTTTAACTTCAAACAGTAAAAAAAACATAATAACATTTCAACACAAATTGCCATGGTTGAAAGTTCCTTTAAATGGTAGAAGTTACCGCAACATACCAACCCAAAATATTTTTTTTTTTCTCAACCTTTTCTTTTCTTTTCTTTTTCTTGTTTTTATTATTATGGTTGTTTGAGAATTGAGATGACCAGTTTGGAAAATGAATCTGTTACTTATAGAAAAGAGCCTTTTACCAAAACAGGGATATTCCACTTCGCTTATTATTATCATAACGAATTTCTTACAATAATAACAAACGTCCAATCTCATTTCGAAGAACTTTGATAAGCTACAAAAACAAATCAAACAAAATTAAATAAAAAGACAATAGCTTCACGAAAATGAAAAGCAAAAATATCATCAGCGTGCAGCTTGTTCCATGGTGTTAAAGGTTCCGAGCCATATCCGAGCTCTTTCCTTGTAGGGTCACAAATTTCTGTTGCAAACTTGCCCCATGGCCTCCTTCGAATCCCTCTACACATGAAATGAGATTTCTATGGAGTCTGGACATCAATTTATACCTGGGTTTCCTGCAATTCGATGTAAAACCAGATCTTGTGCAGCGGCGACGATGTGATGGAGTTGAAGCAGGTGAGGAGGTCAGATCTTTTGCGGCGGACCTTAAGCACAATCATGCGAGGTTAGATCTGGCGGTGGAGGTGTCATACTCCACGGTAGAGGGGCGGCGGAGGATGGTGATGGTTATTGTGGAGGGGTGCGGTGGTGAGGGTGAAGGGTGGAGAAAGGAAGATGAAGAGGAGACAAATGAAGATGAAGTAGACTCTGAGGGTTAAATGGGAGGACTTTTTGGATATTTCGCTACAAATTTAACACCGTTATTGATTGTGATTCGGAGAGGCAAATAAAATGCATTTTAATTGAAAGGATACGAATTTAACAAATCTTAAATACCTTTGTTGTCATTATTATCATTATACTCGTCTTAAATTTCACCTCAACCACACTAACATTTTCATCACCCAACTACTACCTCAACAACCATTATTACTATTATTCTTATTATTAATATGATTATCTCGCCCGTAACATTTATTGGCATTACTATTGTTACTACAAGTTTTTCATTATTTTATCATTTTTACTTTCACCATTAAGTGACGACATTGTTATTATTAATTTTATTCCAACCATTTTTTATTATGATTATAATCATTATTGTTAATACCATTGTTATCATCTTGACAATTATCATCATTATTATTATTATTTATTATTATCATCTTTATTGTAGTTTGTGTTTACTATTTTAAAATATATTTATTCTTTTTATTTTATTTTTATTTTTGTCTATTATGTCTAACCTAGTTCATGATTCGTATTTTTTAGACATAAAAATCATTAAAGTTGATTTTGTTTCTCTTGATAAAAACTTTTTTTGTACACGTAGTGAATACAAACAAGCATATTTAATAAACTGTATTTTCTTTTTCTCTTGTTTTACAATTTTTTACACCAATATCCTCAATCTTACTGTATTCGTGTTTGTCACCAAGAAATATATTCCTGCATTTAAATTTATTTTATTTCTTCTTTTTGTACGACAACAATTCTTTGGTAGAGTTTTGTACAACAACCATGTTAGGATATTGATATAGCAGAGTCTGCTGAACTTTAATCTAATAATAAAAGTGAAATTGGGAAAAAAAAATCAATTAAGTCACTGCAACACTGTTAACAGTAGTCACTTTTACATTTTTAGTCGTTTCTCATGTTGTGCATGTTCTTTCAAGGCCTGAAAGAGAAGAAGAAACGGTGTAAAACACATGTTCATTTCACATTGCTAGAGCCTCGAGAGGAAACAAACATTCATCAGTGTGTTTTTTATCTCACCATCTTGGTGTCCTGAAGTGCATCTTCCAGTGTCTTGATTTTCTGCTACATGTACAAGTAGTATTAGCAAAAATTCCTAAGTATTTTGGATTTCCTTGGTTTAACTTTAACAAGGAATTAATCATTAATTATGTGAAAACTCACATTCTTGATGTCTCCAAGACTAGCTTCAAGGCAATCAATTTTTTGCAATGCTAATCTACAAGAACATGCCGAGTCTGATCCCGCACATGCTGCTTCCTCAAGTAGACTCAGAGAATTGCCATCTTTGTTTTGCATGTCAACCTGCATGTCATTATTTATTTTTAAGCAACAATGTCCATATCTATTGGTAGAAAAAAATTGGATAAACAATTCATTAATTCATCACCTTTTTGGGCATAGAGGAATCTTCTATATCCACATCACCATCTTCGCTTTTACCATCAATCTCTTCTCTCAAATTAACAACCTACATTGTCAATGAGACATGCTCCTCTAAACAGACATTTCTAGATGATAAATTGACAATTAAAATTCAGAGTGTTGAAAAACTAAGAAATTTCGTTCACGATACTGTACGTCAAACCTGAATCATTTCTAACACTTCTGGATTTTTCCAGGGCCCTCGATCACTCATCAGACAACCTCCATAATCAGAACATGTGCAATTACCACCCAGAAAAGTTGGCAAATTACTGTAAAATCAGACAATCAAATCTAGGAGTTTCACTAAGTGTAGAATGTTACAAACACATTTACTTGTCAAACACATTCCTAATAGACACTTAGTACCGGTACACATTACGTACACTTGGGGACATAGTTAGGTATTACACAGGTCCTAACTAAACCATTTTCCTTTCAAAAAGTGACAGTTTCTATCTAAATTTAGGTAATTTTCACCAATCTTTCAATTTTTTCCCTGTTTGTTTCTCTATTTAATTAAACTCATTCATCTTAGGAAAAATTATTAATTTCTTTCATTATAGATATTCTCATAATAATATTCATATATTTTATAATCTATTTATATTATTTAAAAATTGTATTTATATCATGTGTACTTTAATTTCTGAAATTTATCATATTCTGCACACGTGTGGATTTTCTGCAATCACAAAAGGGACTGCATGAAATCCTAGAAATTAAAATTAAATTATATAATTAAATAACTAAATAAAATATAACTAAAAATTTAGAGTACTGGATGGTGACTGGACCATGTAGTTGCTTTTTAAATGCAGGGAATCTTGGTCCGTTCCTGAGTAACTGAGTACCCTACTTGTATACATGCAGGTTGATACTATAAAAAAGGAAAAATAGAATCATGGCTAAAGGATGCAGAAGTCACGTTACCTTGGATCAATAGCCTCAAGCAGGACACTGATATAATTGGAACCTAACACCTGAAACATCAATCTTACAGGTTCAATATAAGCCGAATATGTCAATATAGTATGTGCAACTTCATTGTATCTGATAATGAAATAATATGTAGTTTCAATGATTCGTACATGAATTTTTGCCACTGTGCGTACATCTAGGAATGTCTTTACTGCTTTCCACAGCATCCTAAACCCAGATCCGGCATTAATAATAAAGAGCTGATTTAGAGTCTAAAAGAACAAAAATGATCAATGTTAATTAATTGCGCAGGGATAAACTCAACATTTATGAAGCTCTTCTCCATCTTGCAAGATTAAAAAATCTTAGCAAACTTGTCTTATCATGAGATAAGTGACCTCCAATTTCATACCTCACAAGCATATCATATCCAAATCATCTGCATACGAGCTACAAAGTAAGAAAATACCTCAGGATAGTAACAGCTATCGATTTTCTGAATTTCAAGAAAGAGGTATCTTGCAGGCTTTGAGAAATTAGACATTCCCTGAAACAATACAACCAATTAACCAAATAATCGTTTCAGTATTTAGATACCTTATAATATATATAGATGTGGACCGCTCTAAAGCGAAGTGAACCTAGATAGACCATAAAAAGGTTTCATTTTGGATAGTTTTTATAAAAGAGCTATTTTCCTCTTGTAAATGTAGCAACTAGCAAGTTGGACAGGAAAATGGCAAGCAATTAAGTTCTAATAAAAAGGAAAAATATATAGAAAAATGTGCTTACTACTCCGTTGACATCCAAGATACTTGTAGTGGATGCTATGTGCCTTTTAGCAGCTAGTGAACATGCAGGGAATCTTAATTTGAGAGTTTTTTCTTGCTCTGACACATGATGTTTGATAAACCTTTCAAATGTGGTTACTTGCCCCAGTTTGTTAAGGTCTACCATCCCAATTCTCTCAATATACACGGGTCTGCCGTATCTATCAACTCCGTGGTATCCATGAGGATAGCATTTCTTCACTTCATCGTACTCCGTGAAATTGAATTCCTGAATATGTGCCAAAGCGTGAAGCCCATATATAAATCAAACTCAACAGTGTTGGTAGCATCATTCTTGAACTGAATGGTAGCTAGCATGAACGCACAAAGTTAAAGAACTTGGTGATTTTACATTAATATGAAGAGGTGAAGAACATCTAAATTCATTGATAAAATTTTAAATGAGTACATGTAGGATTTAAAAATTATGAAATAAAATGGATCGAACATATCACAAGTTAAAATTAACTAGTACGTCTCAATCCTGTTTTTTTTTAAGTCAACAGATGAAGAACTTTAAGTACACCTCAACACGATTGATAGACTTCATAAGAGCTTTATATTATGACTATAACTATAATCAGCATATACGATTCTGGATAATCCAACATTGAACGAAACATAAATTTCAAGTTGTTCACCTTCGAAAGCACGTCCACTCGAAAATCCTTGCGCCATTTGAGATTATTTTGAAACATCTCTTTGGATTTTAACATGTCAAAATCCCTCATGCGCAGAAACCTCACATCAAAGGCGATGCGGTTAGAAAATCAACTCTGCAATTAAACTTGTCATAGAATAACAGCAAGAGACATACGTACGTACCTTAGAAGAGTATGATAATCATCGTGTTTGGGTGGCAAGAGACCTTCTCGTAAAAGCATTTCGCGAAAAGACTCAACAATTTGTTTATCCTTAGGATCACGAGCTCCTTCTAGAATCATTATAAGGCTTTTAGTCTTCCTAAATTTCATGAGCGGGTAAGACAACAATGATTTAATAGGGGACGAAGTCTTTTTCCCTGCTGCTGAATTCAGATCCCAGTGCGTTTCAATCGGAGGATGAAAACTTTTGGTACTACTTTTACCACTACTACTACTACCACCACCAATATCAAACCTCAATCCCTGAAAACCAGAACATGACTCTTGTTCTCCATCACCTCTTCCTATAATCACGTCCCTGTCTCCTGGCTCCGCCATTTGTAACTGAAAACGTGCATTCATATATACAAATCTATTCAATATAGACACCTTGCATGCCTTCAAATTAAACTGTTAGCAGAAATTAATTGTGTCACAATAAAATCGGAATTGTAGCATCAAAATATATACGTTTAAAATCCTATACCTCTCACAAATGAAAATCATAATTGATGGCCATTTTTTAACAGTAGAATTTTCACCACTACTTTAGGGTGGACAAAACGACATTATATACGAAGATCAAAATTAATCCTAATTAATTTTATACGAACCGTGTGTCAGGATGCAGGAGCAAAAAAGTGAGTGTAAAAGAAGTTAAATTCCGAGTGAAAATTGGAATCAGAAGGACAATAAATTCTAAGTGCGAACAAGGCAGAACAGAAGGAAGGAATTGCGAAACAGTAGAAATAGGATATGATGTAATTAATGCATGTAACAAAAGCAGCACTTACGAGGAAGAGAGTGGTGTTTGATGTACAAATCAATGGCTCGCTGGGGAAGGATCGAATTGGAATGATGTGTGTTCCAAGAAACCGCGAAAACCAAACAAAGGAAGTTCGGTATCCCATTTTTTGAACTATATTGGACTAGACTCTGCCTTTTACGCAACTAATAATACTACTTTCATGAATGTATATTTTTCTTTTTAAGTACTTCTTCTACTTCTACAATTCTATTTCTACTTATAGGCTGGTCTCGAAAGTAATGAATAATTGTCAGTAACTATTAATTTGAACCTGTGGACATTTATCATTCTCACCTGAATAATCCAACAAAAACTGTTTAACAAACATAAATAATGTAATTGGCCTGACATATTTTAATGATCTAAGGCTTCAGACACGAGTGATTAATGAATCTACTCTTCTTGTTGTGTGGTTAGTAAGGAAAGTGGGAAGCCTTTTTCTTTTTACTCAATCCCTCGTCACAACCCTGCCTTTAGGCTTTAGTATAAACTTCTTTTTTTATCCTCGATTAAAAATTGCTTACTTTTTAAAGTGATACGAGATTTTACAATTTTTTAAATAAAAAAAATAACAAAGTCTGGCTCCAAATACAATTTTTAAAATTCTAGATAAATTACATTTTATCCCTATGTTATTTGGGTCAAAAACACCTTATCCTCTTTTGTGATAAAATTTCCTTTGACATACTCCTATGTTATAGAGTTTGACATTTACTTCTTGTACTTTACATTGGTGTAAACATCTTAAAAATACACAAAAAAAAATCTGTTTATAAGTTTTCTATCTCTATTTCAATTCTTTCCTTCTCAGCCAAAAAAATGAGAAGATACGAACAAAAGCTTGTACTGTCCAACAATACAGCGGCCATAACTACCATCTTCTATGATAGTAGATATTTTTTGTGATATCTTTGAAAAAGTTCACGGAGCATAAAATTTATCATCTAATATAGCCCTTGTATTTTTATTTTTTTTTAACTTGCTATGTACTATTTTGGTTAGTATTCTTGGTGGTTGTATTTCAGCTCTTTTGCTATGAAGTCATGCAATACAAGAACTAAACTTTTTATATTTTGCCCCTCTTAACCTCATGGTGAAGCGAGGTTGCATAGCTGGATCTATCTGGTGTTCAAACTTCAAAGTATTGATTTTAACAACTTACACATTGTAGTTGTAATAATGTCATTACTACATCAGTGTCACAGATGGAATCGGAGCCTCTACAGTTCAAGATTGAACTGCACATAGAATGCAGTTATCCATCCAATGCCAAGTAATTTTGAAAGCTCTTTTATCGCTTTAATACAAAAGGAAACACTTTTAAGGGTTACGGTGTGCGCAGTTAAAAACTTCACTGTAGGATATTGAAATCTGGTGCAGATTGTGATTTTTTATTTTTTGTCTGAATACTGCTGCTTATCTAGAAGATGGGTGCTTAAATTTAAGATAATAAACGTCCTTGAAGATCACGAGTATAAAATCAAGTTCTGTGAAATATTTAATATATTCAGACCAAAACTATTACAGTATTGTTTTAGCTTTTTATTTTTGTTCCAAAATTATTCATGCTTTACAGATTTTAAGTCTGGCTAATTATTTGCTTTCATATATCACTGTAACAATTACGATAGTATTTCACAACTACTCCCATTATAAATATTAAATAAGAATATTTTAAACTATATTCAGTTTGTGAGAAGTAATAAATATTTTTAAATTGTATATGTTAATCTTAAATATCAATAGTTATGGTCTACATGTAGTATTAGTCTTCTAATTATTTATCGGAAAAATGTCACCACAATAAATGAATACTGTGGTAGCATTTTCTACATGCATATATAAAAATGTTGAGTCTCTCCATTAATAAATTATCTTAATTAACAAATTTTTTTAATAAGTGCAAATTAATATATAAAAAAGTGTCACATATTTAGGGATGAGAGAGGTATAAAATAATAAAAATATATTAAATGAAAAGTACACATATTTTATTTTATTTTATTTTGGATAAAACTAAATGATTAATACTAGTATATATAAATGACAGTAAATTTTAAATGAGACCGAACAAATTCGACATGTCAACTATTACATTTTTATATAAATATAAAGCTAGAAGTGCTTATATGAACTTTTCTATTGAAAAAAGTTTTATATTTTCAATAGAAAAGTTTTCAAAAACACTTATGACTTCTATTCAAACAGTTTCATTATACTACTAGACTGTCTCATGCACCTTTGTCCAAAAGTTTTCATACCTTCGCAGATATACTACGTAAAATTATTAAGCTTAATCATTTTTTCTTTCTCAAATGTGGAAGTTCCGTTTACTCAGTATAATATTGCTACCCATACTGGAAATCCCCATTTCTCAAATTCCATTAATCTGTGTATTACTAAGCATGCGATTCTGAATCACACAAACTTTAAACCCAAGTTTTCAATCCGTTACTTCTAGGTAGTTGGAAAAGAATAAAGAAATGCTGGTAAGTAAAGGATTAAGATGTGGCTTGCTATCTCAAGTTTTCCCAGATCCTTTAAGAAAGACAGAGAAATTTGCCTATGCTAGTGTTATCATAAGATGGTAATTTATCAAACTCACCACCACAGTATCCTGGAGTTCCAACACAGGCAGTTATGCTAAATATCCGTCCGTGGCGCTTGAGTTACAATGTATAGTAGTTACCAGTATTATTGATCTTCATATGAAGGTCAAGATATCATATCAGGTATCATGATCAACACATCCAAATCCAAAACTGTAACAACAAACTTTGCTTGTCATCAAACCAAACAAAGGTAAGTTTGAATGAGATCCAATCTATCTAGCATCTTTCTGGAAGGATGAAAAGCTAAATATAACTACAATTCCATAAACAGTAACTTCAAGTTAACTAGGCTCTGATTGTTTTAACTGCAAACCATGTTTCGTGAGCAGCCAAAAATGTTGCTGTGGGAGAACATCCGCTGGTGGTGTCTAGTTATTTCCGAGTTAATTAATCTGGACCTTTGATCTTCAATCGGAAAGCAATATCGCGTTAGGGTAACTGGAAATAAAAAAAACTCTTATACTTTTGATTGAACTGAAAACGGCTTTATCTTTTCCAGAAACTTCTCAGCTTCAATGAAGCCAAATGGTCCGAGAGACAAGTATTTTATAGATCTCCATCTGCTTAAAGCTCATGAAGTAGCAAGTTTAAGTATCCATGCGGCATACAAAACAAGTCTAAGTATACAGTAACCATGAAAATGAACAGGTAGGTACCTGGGTGTATATGGTAGTGCCAAACAATGAAGGTGTAGGTGGTTAACAGAGTTCAGTGGAGGCTGATGAAAGCCAAATCTGTCGAAAACGTGATAGAAAGAATCACATTGTCATGTTTTGCTTAAGTACTACAATTATTGCCAGATCAAATCAACCTCCGCCTTTAAACCAATTTAATAGTTCTCTATATTCTGTTTCCATTCTTGTTTTTCTGGTTATCCAATTCATGTTCAAAAAGTTGACAGTTTGTTTATTGTTAGTAATCCAGGTCTAATTATCATGTTCAAAGCTCAAAATTTGATTTAAAAAATCAGAATGTGATTGACCCTTAAAGATAAAGTCAAACAAAAGAATAAGGAAATTCAATCTCCGATCAAATATCTATACAACCCTTTATTTTCAAGTCAAATTCTCTCCATAGTTACCTACAATGTTAAATAGAACATATAACACCAGACCCAGACAGCATATCCAACCAACATCAAGAAATTACCCCCCAAATATTTATGCACGAGCGAAAATATATCTACAGGTTACCATGTTTCATGCACAAAGATAACCACAGTCAACATTGTATTGCAGCATACAAAAGTGCGTCCATATAAGCGGTGCCAGTAATTCTAACAAATAGAAGACACTCCTGCTTGATAAAAAAAACAATTGAATATAGCTCGTGTCAACATACTTACATATAATATATGAGCAGTTTGGACTTTGCGAGTGTAAAACAGAATGCACAAGTTATATATAGCTTATAAGTGTGAAACTGATAATGCAAGTATCAATTAGCAGCAGGTATTGCAATTGAAACCAGCATCATGGGTCAATAATCTAATTTCACAAGAAACTCGACAAACAAAAGTAATAAGCATTGCCCTTGTAAGTTGTAAACAACCTAATACCTGTACTGCTGGGACTGAGGTGCATCTCTATGTAATAACGTTTTCCCCACCTCTAACATGTGACTCACTGTACAAAATAGGAAATCATGAAATAGATTGAAACAGCAGAAATCTGAACACATGTATACATAAATCTTAAAATCTGTAAAGTGGCCACAGCTATCAGTTTCTTTACCCAAAGAATGGTCATCAGTTTTCCTCTGAAGATCTTTAACAGTAGGAATGTGCGCCACAGGAACAACCAAGTAGTGCCTAAAAGTTTACAGGTTCAAATTGGTCACCTCAATTAAATGTCAATATATAAAAACAATTGAATATAGCTCGTGTCAACATACTTACATATAATATATGAGCAGTTTGGACTTTGCGAGTGTAAAACAGAATGCACAAGTTATATATAGCTTATAAGTGTGAAACTGATAATGCAAGTATCAATTAGCAGCAGGTATTGCAATTGAAACCAGCATCATGGGTCAATAATCTAATTTCACAAGAAACTCGACAAACAAAAGTAATAAGCATTGCCCTTGTAAGTTGTAAACAACCTAATACCTGTACTGCTGGGACTGAGGTGCATCTCTATGTAATAACGTTTTCCCCACCTCTAACATGTGACTCACTGTACAAAATAGGAAATCATGAAATAGATTGAAACAGCAGAAATCTGAACACATGTATACATAAATCTTAAAATCTGTAAAGTGGCCACAGCTATCAGTTTCTTTACCCAAAGAATGGTCATCAGTTTTCCTCTGAAGATCTTTAACAGTAGGAATGTGCGCCACAGGAACAACCAAGTAGTGCCTAAAAGTTTACAGGTTCAAATTGGTCACCTCAATTAAATGTCAATATATAAAAACAATTGAAAAATTAGTCAACCGTGAAATTAGAAAATTGAAATTGTGCATTCCACCAGTTAAGTTTGCAAATTAAGATTCAAATGATGAATTGTAAGTAAGTACCTGAAAGCGGATGGATTAATGTCCTGAAAAGCAACAACCTTATCGTCCTGCAATTTCAGATCCCGAAATTGAATCAGAAACGAATCAAAAAATCAAAAATGAAGAGAGAGAGAGAGAGAGAGAGAGAGAGAGAGAGAGAGAGACGAACGGAATGAAGAAGATTATTGTTAGAGGTGGAATTGGCGGCAATCGCACAGAAAACACACGACGGAGTAGCTCCCGCCATTATTTTGCCCTAACACTAACACTACCAATCGCATCGCATTGGGTGCAACTTCCGAATTCCAATGGCTCTGGATTTCTTTGCTGTCGCCACGTGTCGCGTGCCCACAGTGGAAAAAATATTCCAGTTTTATGCTGTGTTTGGATTTGACATTTGAGTTTTGACTCATGTATAAGCAAAGAATATGTTTTACCGATTAAATAATAAATAAAATAAAAAAATTAGCAATTTTATTTATTATTAATCAATAAAAAAAATCTGTCTATACTTTCCGATTCTAATATGGCATTACAAAACTTTTCGATTCTAAATTTTTGTGGTATTTCTAATCCGAAATTTATGTCTACGAAAAACTTAAAAAAGTATACAAATTAATAAAAATATACAGTAAATTTAGTTTAAAATATCCCAACTAATCGTTTGCTTTGAAAATTGTAAGATCCAAGAGATAGTAGCCGGAAGTTTGCAATTCTAGTTGTAACTTTCTATTGGAGGAGAATTACCATTTTACATTTCAGTCTGTATCTTTAGTTCATTTTCACCAATAATACTTAAATAAAAAATTCTTATTTTAATTTTTCCTTAATATCTCGTTATCTATTTTATTTATTACACTATTTATATTTTTGTTTATAAACTTGTAAAATAATTGACTTTCAAACAAAGATATTTAAAATTTTGCAATAAAAAAATAAGAATTCAAAATTGAATATATAAAAATTGACTTTCAAATAAAAATACTCCTTTTATTTTTATTAATTGTATATTTTTATTAGACTTCTTTTCAATTGCCTTGTGAGTTGATTTTTTTCACCAAAATAACCTAAATTATCTCTTTTTCTCTCCTATTAAAATTGAAGATTAATGTTTTCAACAAATTTTTTTTAAAAAAAACATTATAATTATAAACAAATTTAATATTAATAACTAGGGATGAAGGGAGTATTAAATTTTGTAATTAAAAAAAAAGAAATTATAATTAAATATAAAAATCAAAAAATAATAACCTAAAAACTTATTTTTGTAAAATAAAACATTATATAAAATCATAAATATATTCTTTATATTATTTTACACTTGTCAACCTGTTCTACGGAAAGATAATCGGCACCTTCGCAGAAATCGCAGGTACACGTAAACACAAACATGTTTCCGCGCTCAATTTTATTCCCCGATGTTATTGTCATAAAGAGTGTATCATCTTTTAAGTACAAACCCATATGAAAACTTGACAATACAAACATCAAATCAAACCTCCTACAGCTGTTGGCGATTGCCTCGAGAAAGAATTTATGTGAATGGGCAACGAATCAACAATAAAAAGAGTATGACTAGCCAAACTTGACAAAATACTACAATCACCTCCTAAAATGTCCTTATTTCATATATTTTGGGGGTGTAATAAATTATGAGAAAAATAAAAGATTTAAAAAATAAGTGACGGTACCACTGGCCCAAAAATCGTAGAAGGTACCTCCTCTAATTACATCTGACAGGATAAAATGTAGTACCTCAAGCGTATATAAATCAGGCAAAACTGCAAGAGGTTACAATGGTATATTGATGTGTTAATAATAATCCTTTATATCCTGTGGCTGCCCCGAGGGATCTGTAATTCTTCAAAATCACCAGCCCAAACCTGCTTCAACATTTTAATTAGCCCTTGGATAAACCAGATGCGAGAGGTTTATAACAATTTTGAATCATAACAAGCAACTGGTAATACCTTGTATTGATTGCCAGCATAGACGTACTCTACATACAACTCTTTAGGGCTTCCGGGACATGGATCACAGAAACCCATGATGCCTGATTTTTTTACACCTTCATGAAGCTGCATCAACAAATACGACATTCATCATCTAATAAAGAAACGAACCGTCCCGACATATAAACCATGCATATTTCAAAGGAGAAATGCTAGAAACAAATTCTTTCCAACAAACTCTTAATTACAGGGAAACCCGGTTAGTAAAGCAGGTAGCTAGAGAGGTCTGTTTGACGGTTTGGGAGTAAAGAGGATACGGAGTTATAAATACCATTGTATACTGAATAGTGAATACTATTCTTTGGGATTTTACTAAACTGGTTTCACAGTTGGAGAAGGGGTTTTAACTTGGCAGGGCAGAATAATAGAATTTTCTCTCTGATTTTCTTCTCCCTCGTCTCTCTTAATGCTCTGTTGATCTCTCTAAGGACCTATCATCCTTGAACCCTGAGTCTCATTGATGTAAAATTCAAGGTTCAGAAATTTGGTTTAAATCCCATTAAACAGAAAAATATCACCCGATCTATTAGTTTCTATTCCTGTCTGACCAAAGAAGCATGCTGCATTTTATCTTTATCCCATATTTACTGCAATTTTTTATTCATCTGGATAAGTAGGCAGAAACAAAAAAAAAATGTAGTTATTAGACCGTGTAGCTAATTATAATAGTTTTGTGAGAAAATGCATAGTTAAAAGAAAGGAGGCATACCTTGAGTTGGCCAGAATCATTAACCAGAAAATTCAAAGGTATTGTAACATCAATGACTTCTGAAGTTGATTCAAAACTTGTTTCACTTGATGACTTTAAGTTGTTCAAAATTCTCTGATTTCCATATAGGGCTCTCATAATAACTAGTCCACCTGTTTCTAATTGCTTGTTTCTTTTCCTATTAGCCACATTTTGTTGTAATTTCTGAGCTTTCTCTGCTGTAGCCCGTGCTTCCTTAACCTGCACAAATATTTTTCCCCAGGGGAGGAGAGAGAGATTAACCAGGATACTCAACGGACTTCAAAAGATTAGAAATATAGATATGTCCCTCCCTAGACAATCTCGTTCTAAGAATTGGAATTATTAAGTATGGGCAGAAATGAGGGAGATCGTGTCATGAAACAAACTGATTTGTGTATCTGATATTTGAAAATCACTACTGAGAACTAAAAGGAGGCACTAGGCGGAAATAGAATCCTAATTCCCGAGGTATTTTGGACTAGTGCGAGATATTTGGGTATGAACTATGAAATATATGGAACTCAAGGCCCTGATGTTTATATGACAATTGAAAAATACTAAAGATTTCCAAATCTAAAAAATGCATAAACTAGTGATCAATAGTAAATATATTCGTTATCCAACAATAGACGCCTTATTCAGAGCATACTTGGAAATATAACACAGCCATGATGTTAGATCCCTAGTAATATGGCAGGCAAGGGACAATAGAGAAATGCAGGATTTCTAGGAATCTTAAATGACAATGTCATGCCAAACACTGCCTAAAAATTAATAGCTGATGCACTTATCACAAAGGAGTGGATGATAATTGGAAGTTACAACCATCTATGAATCCGCATAACAATCAAAATTGATAATATCATAAGAATTCTCAACACATTCAAAATCAATGGTTAAACGAAACAATCTTCAGACATCACAATGAACAGTTTCAAGTTGAACCATTGGCTGAAACTTAGATATTTGGGAGGAAGTGGGGTTGTGGAGCCCTCATACAATCAAACAAAAGTGTGCCACACATTGACAAGAAGCATATCTTCAATTGTGATCATACCTAACAAAAGTGAATAAATTATAAGAAGTTTGACATGAGGAGGGTAACAGTTTGCAAACAAGAAACAACAATTTGTAGGAATAATAGAGGTCAATGACACTGCTTTGGGCACATTAATCACCATTACCTGAGCAGAAGTTTTCTCCTTCTCCTCCAGAGCCTTCTGCTTATTCCTTCTAAGGTAATAAGGTTTAATAAAAAGTTTCTGCAAACAAACAACAAATATTTCAAGAAATGATGAGGAAAATATCATCAAACTGTTCAATAAACAAAACAACCACCTCTGTCACATTTAACTGAAAGATAAATGACTATCTTAATTCTGTCCTATAGTTTTTCTGCATCAGAAAATTTGGTAATTAAAAGTGGTAAGTGGAGATCAAAGTCTTGTAACTAATGCTACAACTTACACGAGTGAATTCACAAATGAAAAGTTTTAGAAAGTATTTTATTTATTTTCAATAAATTTTGTCCTGCCTATCCACATGCTCTGCATTAGGGGTGTGCAAAAAACTGGTTCAGACTGAACCGAATTGTAACCGAACCGAAACCGAACCGGTATTAACCCGGACTGGTTTGAAAAAAAAAAATAACTGCAGTGTTTTACAAAAGTAATTCAGTTAACCAAATTGTTTCTACAAAACCAGTTCAGTTAACCGAACTGGTTTTCACTTGAACAAAAAAAAACAATAGAAAAAACAGCTCAAAAACCGGTTCGCCTCTTAGAACTGGTTTTTAAAAACCAGTTTGGTTCGGAACCGGTTTTCTAAACCAGTTCAACTATTTGGATACAAAATTGAACCGATTAAAACGGTTCGAAAGCAGTTCGGTAAAAAAAAAAAACATTCAAAACCAAATGTTCATTCCAAAACTAAGTAGAATTTGCACTTATCACCCCTACTGTATAATGATGGCTCATTTGAAATCATACTCTCTTCAGCACAAGGGGAAACTAAAGAATCCAAATGAGCTATAGCATTATTCAGATTCAGAGGATAGCAAATTACCACAACAAAATGTTTTCCTCTTAATTGGCATACTAACAATAAACTAAGTGTAGATATATATGGTTATAAGTCTTCAGTCTTCACAAAAATAAACTGGCAGAGAGCACTTAGATAAAAAGAATTTGGTTATCGATGTAAAGTTTATTTGAATTCACCTTTAGAACAAAGTAAAGAGATGCAGGAACGACAAATGCTCCAGTAGCAAACACGGGGTTCAGATGTCTTGTCAGCAAAATCTGCAAGTACAAGCTAATTTATGTTACAAAAGAAGTAAGTCAAACAAAGTTAAATTGCAATATTACTTGTTTTTAATAATAGATATAATATCTAAATAGTTTGCTCAGCGAGTACATGCTTTCTCAAGTTAATTACAATACCAAATATCACAAAGGCATTTAAAGTCTAAAACAAAGCAAAAATCAAGATCAAAGCCAAGTAATAGAACCAATATAAAAAAAATGATATTTTAACAGAATAAACTTATATCGATGTTAATTAATAAAATGAGTTGTCTACAGCGCCCATAGGCACATAGGATGAATGCATTAAATGCATGTTTGTCGCTTATTAAGTCTAATAAGGCAATTACATACTTCTATATACATAGATCTTCCGAGCATCTTCACAATCGAGAACATAAATGAACCATCTTACATAGTATATCTAAATAAAGGTCAAAGCCCGAAAATTTATCTAGTATCTATCAGACATGTAAAGAACCAAGAGTGTCCTTACAGGAATAATTAACTTCTGACCCCCACGATAGAGTTCAAATTTCCAGGAAATACCCTGAAATGGTTAAAAAAGAATGTCAAAAAGCTTATACAACAGATGATGAACAAGCAGGGTAAAAAAATCACCTGGCTTTGAACTTCAGGTACAAGGAAAAATTTTAAGTTAGGAAGGGAGGATTACACAATGGAATCTTCAAAAACAGTTATATTCATTAGTGAAACTGTACGACAAGGAACCGTTGATATGTATTACCACCTGAATCTTTTGATTTTTTTTTAAATTTCCATCTTCATATACCCAAAACTTTTGGTTTTAAATTACATTTGGCATTGGATTTTCTCCAAGGGTTTTCATTTGGAAGTTGCTGCAATCAAATTGTATGGTGCAATTTCTTGTGTGATGCACTCCGACATGTGTTTTCTGTTTTGGTTATGAAGCATAAAGTTTTAATCATTGATTATGAATATGTTTTTACATTTAGGTTTTTTTTAAGTACACACAAAAATTGTGTAATACAAAACTACTTGCGATCAAAATATTTGTCATTCCGCTATCCCGTTTTTGGGGATGGCCTAGTTCCTCTTTTAACTACTATCAACACTATGAGGAGATATTCGTGTACTTTCAGTAAAAATAGCTTTAAGTTTTGGGATAGTTGGTGGGATAGTTGGTGTATGATGGTACTATTGCCTAAGTGGTTGAAAGTTCTATCCTTGTCATACCCATTCTTCTAATAAAAAGAAAAAACTTGAACGTAACCACAAGTGGATCCGTGTCCACTGTCCATGCTTCAAACCTAGAAGGATGTTGCAGAAGGTGTGTGTAAAAGGTATGTGTTAAAATAAAATTACTCATTTACCTTCACCAACTGTAAAAACTTTTGGGGTAATTGGTTCATGTCAAATACCAAATTGATTTTATATAGTAGTAGTTAATACAAGCTTTCATCCTAAGCCTAAACTGCATTATTTGATTTAATCGTAGGAAAGGGGGGCGGGGGGGGATACAAGATATAAACATGAATACAAATAAGAAATTGTTAACTACATTACCTGAATTCCTATTATATACAACCAGCGTACCGAGCTGAATTTGGATAACTTCCTCCCACCACCGACTTCAACCTCAAGGGAAGAACTACAAGAACAAATGGTTTAATGTCAAAACAGATAGCACACAGACAAATTAAAACATTGACTAGCAATGGGTAACTAAAATATATGGCTAATAATTATGCTAGTGATGCATAATCAGCATTTGCAGTCATTAAATATTATAGTATCAGTTAAAAATAGCATTAAAAGAGATTCTACTCACCATTTAACACATACAAAAGTTATATTGATTCAATTTTACATGAAGTAATTGGGAATCAAATAATAAAATCTATATTAATACTGCCCTTGCCTCAAATATCCCAACTGTAACAGCTCTAACTTGGTCCTAATCTTTTTCACCTTACAATTCAATTCTAATCACAATAAAAAAAATTCTTCTTTGACCATAGATGTGGGATGCCATTGCCTGACAAGAAAATAGATCCCAAATACAGAAAACAATATAAGAGATGCTATTACTATAAGGCTGGGCAAACTTCATTCGTTATCCAGTGCTAAAGGGAACTGAAACAAGCATATACTCAGAAATCAGAGCTGATTCCCAAGTCAATTTTGAACAAGAAAGAGACACAATATAGCATCAGTAGAACAACCAAGCCTTTTCCTACAAGGTGGGGTTGGCACGATGGATCAACCAACATCATTGAGGTCTATCGTAATCCAAAAATTCAACACATGTTTAATTAAGATCATTTTGATGGTTTCTCCTAAAGTTTTCTTTGGTCTTCCTCTACTCTTCTAGTTTTAATAGCATCAATAAGTTATATAATCCACCACAACATAATATTACTAAGTTATATAATCATACAATCAGAACAATCTGTATTAGTTACAAACTAAAGTAAGAATTCAGCAAACTAAATTCTCATTTAGCAGTGGCACACAGAAATGAGTCCATAACAAAGTTTTACAATTCTTAGTCACATCTGAAATGTAACTACAACTAACACTTTTTCTCTTCCAATCAAGAAAGGATACGATATGGGTGGAATAAGTCTGCAAGAAAGGATACAATATAAGCTACAAGCTATAATAAATTCTCAAATAACTCATAGCAAGCTATGGCAATAACCTATTTTTTTTATGGGAAGACATTCATTAAGACAGTGAAGAAACAAACAATGGAAATAATAATACAAAGAGTTGGGTTTTGAGTCAAGATTTGAACCTACAAAACCTTTGCCAAGAATATCATGTGACATGGTGGACATTTAGCAACCAAAAACAAAGCCAGAAACTGAAAAATAACACCCAAACTAAATTTACATCTAACAAGATTTTCTGTACCTCCCAACTCTTCCCACAATGCAGCCAAGAGATTTAGGAGAAAAACGATGAGTATAATGAACTGATGTCTCAAAAGAACCTGTGCCAAACTAAAGGAGTTGAGAAAGAGTTAATTCAGTATAGGAAAAGATGAATCTTTATTGTCCTATAAAAAATTGCAATATCTAAGAAATTATTTGAAAGGCAGAAGTACAAGATCTATTATATTTTTACTAAATTTTTCAGTTTAGAAAGATGGATAATAGAGGGGGGGAAATATTTTTATGCAGAAAATATAGAAGTACCTTCAATTCTCCAGAGGCAGACCTTCTCTGATCTTTCTTTTGCCACCCAACAGTTACAGATGAATGTGGTCCCAAAGTAAGCTCTATCTGTAACACAGATGAAAAGGGAGAGATCGAACATTGAAGATCTTCCAAAACTGTTTCATAAATCTCAAGATAACAAAAAGCCCAATTCACCAATTCTGAGCTGTAAAATGGTCCCTGCTTAGATTGCCCATGTGATTTGGTTAATTACAGCTAAATTCTAACACAACACTCCATTAGGGATTTGGATATCTATAAGTACCAAATACACAGCTTGTTGATAAATCTCTACAAGAAGTTCAAAAGATATGCCATATGTCCCCACCAATAACAAATCATTCCTTTGTTCCCTTGGGTTTTGCAAAATCAAATGATGATAGATTAGTTGCTTATACGACATAGATCTTCCTTTTCTAAAAGAATGTAAGACACACTAGCCAACTATTTTGATATCAACAAATCTCTCACCTAATAAAAAGTAAGTGATTTCAAATCTTATTTTAATATTTGACTAGCTGATCCATATATGTACAACCATTCATCTCAATTCCGTGTCATATTGTCTACTCCATCCCAAGTTTGCATCCATGTGAACTAGTTATCATCTTATTGAAAAGAAAGAAAAAATTGAGGTAGAGACTACAGAGTGTGGCATACATGTCCACTTGCTGTTTCTGACAGTTGGCGGGTCCATAAATTTGAAAGATTCAATGAACCATCTTTCAGAGACAACGCTATGCCCATTGTCGCAGTTGAGTGTGATGATAGATTACTGGAATATGAAGCACAATAAACATTAAAAGGATCACTAAAACAGTCAAAAGAGCATGTTCAATTTGATTTACAGAATACAAATTACCCACCGAGTTGTTTGCACCCCGATTAGTGCACGCAGACCAGCTGAGGCCACAACCTCTACTGACGAAACTTCTGAAAGTTGATGCCTAAATACAGCAGTAGCAGCTCCACCGCCTTCCTCTCCATTCACTGCTAAATTACCACCAATCGTAACAGCATTACGCTTTGATAACTGAGACTGGATTTCACTTGTCATAGCCATGCTGATACTCATAAACGTAATAAAATACACAAACAATCAGACGAGAAAACAAAGAAGAAAAGCTAAATTGCATCATGCAACTAATATTTCGCTGTCAGGATCATGCAACTAATATTTCACTGTCAGGACTCAGGAGAGTGTTTGTATAAAAAGTTAAGAAAACAACTCCTGTACATTCCAGTTTCTGTCCACCATTGCTTACATTAACATCATTAAAGCCATTACTATAACAAGATATTCTGTTGTAGGCTTTGGCAATATATGATTTAAGGGATTAAAGTTTCTCATGTTACATGAGATAAGTTTTTCTCCTATACACCAAAACTACGTAGTTTTGGGTTAAATTTTTTCTTCTTTTTAATAAAAAAAACACAATCAAAAGAAGACAAAAAGATTGTGTGAAGTATCTGTTTTGATTATGTTTTTTTTTTTAAAAAAGAAAAAAAAATTTAACCAAAAACTACGTAGTTTTGGTGTATAGGAGAAAAGTTTATCTCTCATGTAACATGAGAAACTTTAATCCCATGATTTAAAAATAAAATAAGCATTTCATTTTCCAAATTGAGCGGTTAACTCTAGAGTTGTTCAACAACCACATTCATATTGATATAAATAAGCAAAAAATACGATGAACGGAGCAATACCCTCTGAGCAGGCCATTTCCATCTAGATAGCGTGGCAAAGACATATTGGCCAGAATTGTACCGGAGGGTTGAAAATGCGCCGCCATTTTCTCGCGTTCCTTCATCCTCTTCAATCTCTCGAGCTCTGCCTTGATCTCTTCAGCTCCATTAAGCTTTGGACCAAGTTCCAAACCAGAAGTCAACCCCTCCATGCCGTAGATATCATATATTTGCCTTTTATTTGGATCTGAAAGAATCTCATACGCTTCGCATATTCGCTGAAAGTTCTCCGTAGCAATATCCTTCATCTGACAATAGAAGAAAGTAAAACGAATGAAGAAATTGCAAACGAAAATGAATTACCAAATTAGCACAGAGGCAGAGAAAGAGGAATAACGTGAGGAGCTTGGTATTTATCGGGATGATAGGCTTGCGCCCATTGACGATACGCTCTGCGAATTTCTTCATCGGAAGCTTCTGGAGACAAATTCAAGAGCGCGTAGAGTTCTCTGTTGTATTGTGCTTCGTTCTGTTCGTCCATTGCGGTGTCTCGCCGTGGAAATTTTGGAACCCCGAAAGGTTAGGGTTTTGCAGTGTTTGGAAAGGAAAGGGTTTAACGTTTAAGGGGTTTTTCGCTTACGTCACCCAATGGTGGTCCAAATCAAACATCAATCGCTAACTGTATAATTAGTCTCTGCGAGTCGCATACTAACGCAGGCCACATATCTCCATATTCCCAACTTTTACTCTCTCTTCCTTGGCCGACGTCAACGTGTTAGAAAAGAAAGTGACTGGAAAATAATTAGGCCATCTCCTATAAAAGTTTATTTGTGGAGTTTTTTTTCACAAGTTTTGAGAAATTTTATGGCTAGTGTATTGTTATGTCATTCTTAAAAGACATACATAATTTTATGTCAATAATCAAAAATTTAAAAAATTCATATTTTTATAGTTTTATTTTTACTTAATTAAATTCAAATAAACTAATTAAATTAATTTTTAATTATTACATATAAAAATATTAGATATTAATTATTGATTAAAATTTATCATATTCATTTTTTATAATAAGTTAAAAATAACAAAAAATATAAAATACATAATAATATTCAATTTAAAAACAATGAAACTAATGTCAATGACAAATATTACATGAAAAGTTGAATTTAAAATAAAAATACAACAATGATCTAGATAACTAAAATTTAATAACAAACACGGCATTAAATTTCTTGTGGTCTTCGTCATTGTTGTATACTTCCTTGATTCTTGCCCAATATTGGATTAATGATTGATCGACTCCTATAATTGAATCCTTTGACACATTGAGCCACGATCGGATAAGAATCTCATCCTATTTCAAAGATAATATTTTAGGGTTTTTTTCTAACTTGAATTTTCTTCTCCTTTAGTTAGTTGAATATTTTATAGATTGATTGGTGATTGTACTTCCTTGTTAGGGGGTTTAACATTGGATAAAAAAAAAAAAAAGACATGTAACACATGTTTGGGTTGGTTAGGGGAAGTGGATACATAATGTGGATTTTGAGAATTTTCACTATTAGGAGTGATTGGTTTGGTATATAATAGCAGCACAACTGGTAATAAATTGATTGGGATTCATTTCAGATAGAATAAACAAGATTGAGATTTTATAAGAGTAAGAAAAATAGAATTAAGAGTTTAGAAATTATAGGAATTGGACTTATATTTATACTGGTTGGGATCCATAATAGTAACAAAAAAAATATGGTCAGAACGATTATAAATTGTACATTTTTTTAAAGATTTGAAACAATCATATTTTCATATTGATAGGCAAAAGTTATAAATATTGTTTCCTTGTATCCAATACTCCATACTCTTTAGAGACCCCTCTAGAGCCTTGTTTTCTTTAGTCTCCCCATATAAGCAAACCCTTAATCTTTCTTCAATCTCCACCACACTCAACAACAAACAGTTCCTTATCTCCTCTCGCACAACAGTCAACGCCCCTCACCTTTCTTCAATCTCCCCTCACACCACACTAGCATCGATCTTTCATGGAGCCACGGTCGGTCATTGCAGAGTCAAAGCCCCTTTCTCTTTCGTTTTCTCTTGCATGGTTGATCTCCCTCAAATGTCTTTGTCACGTTGGTCATGGACGATATTGCGGAGGCATCGACAACATGTGTTTCCTTCTTCTCGGTTTCCTCCTTTGTATTGCATGTGGTATTTCTTCTATTATGAGTTGGGATTTGGGATTTTACAATGGTTAATTTGATTTAGATTGAATTTTCAGAGTTAATTTTGGGATTTCACACCGTTTGATTTGATTTTGTTCTTATTGTTTTGATTTTGTTCATTCTTCTTTTTTATTTTGCTTTGCAATTATGTTGTTGATGCTTGTGTTCGAATGAGCTTCTGATTTCAGTTGATGGTGTTTGAAATTATTTTTTAATTTAGAGAAATAGTTTCTTATATTCGAACCCCAATTTATGGTGAATGAACTCACATGCATACACTCCAATAGGAGGGTTTCTTTTAAGAAATAATTTCTTACCCTTAAGCACTTGGGAAGGATTTTTCTTTGAAGATACTCTTAGAATCTTGTGTATTTTTCTCACAGTGTAGGAAAGGTAAGAAATAAGAAGAATAATGTTGAGCCTGCATATGCATGTGTTGGATTTTAGGGCCCAGAAACCTTTAGCCCAAGAGTGTTTTTGGTTTTATTTTCTGAAAAAAGGGCATTTTTATAAAATGAGGAATGAGATGTCCATTACTAGTTGTACCCAAAAAAAAAATACTAAGGAGTAATTACTTGATATTTGTTCAATTTTTTAGTTTAATATGTTTGGAATTTTAGCGTAAAATAACTTACATGGTCCAATAATAAGACTGGAGTGATTTTTAAGGTGCTTTAATAAACTTATTATATGACATGATAAATTATAATTGAAAAACAGTATGAATGTGTAAAAATGTTTTAAATTGTCATTACATGTATTTTTTTTTCGTTACAACATGTATTATTTATTTTTAGTTTTTATTAAATTTTAGTTCCTAATATTATGCATAAAAAATAATTATTTGTTAAAAATTATTTTAATCTGTTAGCAGACAAGTGTATAAAAAAAACAAAAGGATTAAGAGTATTATTAATAAAGTGAAAAAATAGCATATTAGGTAATTAATTAAGAAAATAATTTAAATTTATAAAATCAATAAATTCTATCTTATAATTATTATTTAAAAATAATTATTTGTATTTTTTTATTTTATATAAAAATATAAAATAATACATATAGCATCATATAACAACATAAAATTTAAAATATTAATAATATGATCAATATAATTAATATAAAGTATTTTACTACATTGAGTAACATAATATAATATCATAAGATTTAATATTTATAATACATTAATATAATAAAATTTAAATTCAATAAACAAAATTATAATAAAATGTATAATTGTTTGATTACAACATAAGGGTGTGCAAAATTTAGTTCTTTGAAACAATGAACCGAACGTTTTCATAGGTTCGGTCATTAATCCAAATAGTTTTAGCAAACTGATTTGAAATCAAATTGTTTTTTATGAATTGATTCTGATTTCAAACTGGTATAAGAATTGAAACGATTTCAAATTGATTTTTAAAGTAAGTTGTGTTATGTTTAGTAAAACTAACTTATAAGTTATAAGATAAGAGTTAAAAAATTAAAAATTAATGGAAAGTATATAAACTAATTGATTTAATTAAAAATTTAAAAGTGTTTAACAACATAAAGGTCTCATCCTCTGGAAAAAAAAAACATAAAGGTCTCATCCTGCACATCCATCGGGTGAAAAATAAGTTTAAAAAAAAAAACGCAAGATCAATATTTGCACTAGATGCTCATCCATCGGGGTAAAAATAACTTTTTCTTGCTAGAAATTCTACAGTGCTCTAGCTCTAACTAGGACCATACCCATTATTTGAAGGTAAATTGTCAAGACTTAATTAACTCTTTGTGCAACTCTCAGGTCAAGCCTCTGTGAGTTAACTTCAAACTCATTTATGCCACCATTATACTCCCAAAAAAATGATGTCAGGCTAGATTTCGCTCTATCTTTCAACTTATATGTCACTTCACTATCAAAACTCTAAGCAATCAACCAATTTGTAAATTCTAATTTGTATATCAGATTGTATGTTTAGACATTCTTACAAAATCTAACATACTGATCATTAATATTGCTCAATAAAAAACAATAGCATGTTTAGACTTTTAAGATGGTCCCAATACTTATCATATTTCTCCTTCATTATCTCAGTCATAATTCTTCATAATTCTCACACTTATATTCGCATTTCTAAAAGTAAACATTCGCTTGATTTTCCTTCGAGTTTCAAAGGTCTCAAATCATACACAGTGTCAATCACATCAGTTGAACTAGAAATGAGTAAAGTAATATCATAAAATAACTTCAAAAATGATAAAATTAAACACACAAATTCTCAATCACCGTATATAAGAGCATCACCGGAGATCATTCAATTGTTGAATACATATTAAATGCTTCAAATAAGTAATTTTTAGTATTTGAATGGTCAAAACATGAACCATAAAAAAACATCATAAAATATAAAATACCAAAATGAGAATATTACAAAAGTTTAATGGACTGAATAAAACTTTAACCTAACGAAATTGAAGTAAGATCGCTTTTATGAATAAATAAATAATTTTAAATTAAAAAATATTAATAACGGTTTTATTTTTAGGAAAATGAAATAGGAGTTTCCTCTGGTTCTTTCCATGACCACTTGGCACGATGTTATTTGTAACAACAAAGCAACAAAATTTCGTCTTTACACTCGAAGGAAAGTTCGAGGAAATTTCTGCAATGGCCCCAGTCGGACAAAATTTCTCCTTCTCAATAGATCAGATATCACACCAAAACCTGTAAACCTTTATACGCCAATTCTTCTTTTGTGGATAGATTAAATATCTATTTTAAAATTGCAAAATCCGTTAAATTCAAAATTTCTGCTCAAAATTTTCATTCCATTTTAGTTTTTAAAACAAAAAATTGGTCCCTCGTGGTATAATGTAAAACAGATTATTGGAGTCAATGAAACATAATATCTCATTAAAAAGCATAGATTATTCCACGTGTTCTTTTAACTACGCAAAGCTTCTATTTTTTTAATGTGAATTATAAGATAAATTTATCGTTAAGCAAAAGAACACAAACCCAAGCAGAAAATCCTAATACTTTATAATTTTTAATTTACAAATTATATACGAAGGTGCCTTTGAATTCAATTGTGTTTATCAAAATTAAATTAACGTCCATAGAACTCGACAATTTTGAAGTAACATGCTAACATCTATAATATTATTTGACATCACGTGTTTGCTTGTGAATTAAATATTTAAATGTATCAAAACATAACATTAAAAGAATTATCGGAATGGATGCTTTCGGATAAATAAGTTTTTGTGAAAATAATGAAGTTTTTTTTTTTTGGGTTTTCCATAAGTATCATTTTTTTATATAGACAATTCTATAATATAAACAATTTTTCCGTTGATGTATAAAAATCAATTTAATTATACACTTTTCCTGTACGAAAAAAAAAAAAAAAAACAACTTGTCGATACACCAAACCTTAAGAGTTACAGATATACGTACTTAATTTTTGGTGAACGCTTATATACGGACATATGTTTCTTTTTTCCACACCCAAATGCAAAGTTGTATGATTATTTATAACAACTCTGGGACACTGAAAAAATCTCTCTAAGCCAAACCAGCCTTTACCCACATGCTAAGGTTATGATATGCTCTTTGGAAAGAAGCTGGGCCTGAAGGAGAATCGAACATCAGAAAACATCACCAAAATGGAAATGGAATTCTCATCATCTTCCCCTTAAATTGATCTTCATTATTATATTGGTTAATTTGAAGCTGCGCAGTGGTAAGTAACGGAAAATGGGGTTGCACATGGTGGCTGTGGCGAAGTTCCACTTGCATGTTGCCAGACACAGTGTAGGCCCTGTGGTGGCTTGGACCGTTTGTCCTATAGCCTTCAAGCTCTTACTGAGTCTGAGGGTGTTCCGGGAAGAAGCACTTTACTCAACGAGGCTCTTCTTCTTTCGATTGGGTCAGATTGTCTTCAACAGGAATGGTACAAGGTTAGAGCGAGCTTTCCGACTGATGCTGCAAACATTTACTTCCACCATCACTGCTCCAACAACAGAGCAAGAAGAACAGCTCAACCAGGACACCTTCAACACTATAGTCGCTTTCTTTCTTCTTCTTTTTTCCCCTTGTTTTGTTGGATTAATAAATGTTATTAGTTAGCAGAGGTTGCAGTACTCATATCACATGTGTTCTATATATTAGTAAAATGAATTCATGGATTTTGTTATTTGTTCGCTATCCTATAATCTGTGGCTGGATCTCAACTTGTCCGTTTCACACATTCTGTTTTCATGTCATCGTAGGTGATGACATTTGGAAACATTACCGGTATTAATTCTTGGTTAAAAAATGTAAACACTGTTATGCATTTTTGATTTATATGCATGTAGCTGGGCATCTAAATAGGATCAAGCTTATACCTCAAAGATCGTGAATTCAAATCACCTTATCAGTGTAAAGATCTTGTTAGCTAGTCAATAATCTATAACTTTATAAGTAATTTTATAAGCACTATTTATGTCAATTTGAAGTGTTTCTGTTCACTTTTATTTCATCCTTGAATGAGAGTATTTATATATATAGATCCTGTGATAAGATCAAAATTTCAAAAAACCAAAATTAATTTCCTAACATTTCTCTTATCTATAATCAGATTTACAAATTCAAATGAATTCAAAATAAATTTAAATTCAAATATCTCAATCGAACAGTCACCCTCAAGTTGGTGCATGAATGTCTATCATGCTCAACTTGTTCATCGCTTCAGTAAAGGCTTTGGCAGATATTACTTTGGTCAACACATCAACAAGTTGATCTTCAAATTTTGCAAACGGCAACTGAATAATTTTTTGGTCCAACTTCTCTTTAATAAAATGGCTATCTACCTCAACATGCTTAGTTCTATCATGTTAAACTGGATTGTGTGCAATCTGCATGGTTGCCTTGTTATCACAATATAACTTCATTGGTTCGTCATAACTGATTCCAATATCCTTTAGAACACCTTTTACCCACAATAATTCACAAATTCCTAAAGTCATGCCCCTAAATTTGGCTTCTACACTTGATCTAGCCACCACCTTTTGTTTTTTGCTTTTCCAAGTAACCAAGTTACATCCTACGAAAGTAAAATAACCTGAGGTTGATTGTCTTGTACTCTTATCCCCAACCCAATTTGAATCAGTGAAGCCTTCAACCGTCAGTTTGTTATGTTTTGAAAAATACAACCCTTTTTCAGGTGTTCCTTTTAGATATCTTAAGATTCGATAAACTGCAATCATATGATCTTCACTTAGAGAGTGCATTGATCTACAAACTTGATTTCCTGCTACTCCTTCGACACCTGAGTGGATATCCATATAAACGTCTTCTTCCAAATCACCATTAAGGAAAACATTTTTAACATCAAACTGCTTCAAATGGCAATTTCTTGCTGTTGCAATGGAAATTAAAATTCGGATGATGTTAAGCTTGACTACTGGTGCAAAAGTTTCTTGATAGTCAATGCCAAATCTTTCTGTATATCCTTTGGCTACAAGTTTGGCCTTATATCTATTTAAACTGTCATCTACTTTGAGTTTTAAAATAAATATCCACTTGCAACCAATGGTATGATTCCCTTTAGGAAGAGGAATTATTTCCCAAGTTGAATTTTTTTGTAGTGCCTCCATTTCCACATTCATGGCTTCCTTCTATTTTGGATTAGCGATTGCATCATACACATTAGTAGGGATATAGATACTAGACAATTAATTAGTAGCTAAAGCATAAGGTTCAAAGAGTCTTTTTGTTGAAACACAATTTCCAATTGGATATTTAGTATTAGCATTAGGATATGGGTTACACAGTATGCGTGGAATGCCTTTGGTAGGTTTGGTAAGTGTTGGATTTTTGTATTAGGCATAGAAACAATATTTTCAAGCAAATTATGAGATAATGGTAAAGGGTTAGAATGTACCTTAATAGAGTTGGGAAGTTCTGGATTTGGATCATCCAAAGGAGATGCAGTAGTTCTAGGTGTTAAATCTGTGATTTCAAGACTAGGTGTAGTAACATTCTAACTGACAGTTCGTGTGGTATCATGTGGAGTAGGAATTGAGACATTAGAGTGACCCACCGAAAGGATGAAGGTTTGGCAGTCCACTGATACTTCTTCTCCAATGGATATTCCAGTCTCCCCCTGAGAAGAAAGGAGGGACACTCCCCCCGAATAATATGCTTCAGTTTCCCTGAAAGAAACATCAAGAGTAATATAGGTTTTTCGAAGAACAGGGTCATAGCAACGGTGACCTTTTTGAAGATCAGAGAAGCCAACAAAGATACACTTACCAGCACAAGGATCAAGTTTGTTACAAATAACTTTAGGGATATGAACAAAGGCAGTGCAACCGAAAACCCTAGGTTCAAGATTAGACATGTGAGTGATGGAAAAAAATGATTGAAGTTTTGCAAAAGGAGTTTGAAATCTTAGGACACTTGAGGGAGTCCTATTAATGAGGTATGCAGCGAAAATAACAGTCTCACCCCAAAAACAACGAGGAACATGCACGCCAAACAAAGAAGCACGACCAACCTCTAATAATTGTTGAATTTTTTGTTCAGCCAACCCATTTTGTTGGGGTGTATATGCACAAGAAGTTTTGTGTTTGATACCATGGGAGTCAAGATACTTATGAAAGGAAGTATCAAGATATTCCATGCCATTATTAGATTGGAAAATCTGGACAGAAGTTTGAAACTGATTTTGACCATGTTACAAAACTTTTTAAAAACATCAAACACCTCACTCTTATGTTTTAAAAGGCAAATCCAAATCATACGAGTACGTTCATCCACAAAAGTGACAGTAGTAAGAACGGGAGAGTGAAGGAACCTTGGCAGGACCCCAGACGTCTGAATGTATAACTTGAAAAGGAAAATTACTTTTATTCAAACTGGGAAAATAAGGAACACGGTGGCTTTTAGCCAATTTACAAACAGAACAGTGGAAATCAGAAAGATTCAAAGATGTAAACAACTTAGGAAACAATTTTTTCAAGTATCCAAAAGACAAATGACCTAATCTACGATGCCATAACCACATGTCAGCAGAAACTTGTGATTTATTTAGCGTGGTAGTGCCTGAGTCACTGAAGACGAAAGGTGTGTCCCAAGTTCCAAATAATAGAGATCCACATGTTTAACACCATAACCAAGCATCTTTCTTTGGTGGATGTACTGAAAAGAACAGAAGGTAGGTCCAAAAACAACAGAGCAATTATGGTCAGTAGTCAACTGACTAACAAATAAGAGATTAAATTCCAAAGTGGGAACACAAAGAACTGAGTGAAGGGTGAAATCAGGGGCCAAAGTTAGAGATCCTTGACCAGTAATATGGGACGTGCCCCCATTAGCAGTAGAGATAAAGGAGTGGGAACAAGATTGAAAATATGCAACAAGGAGGAGTCTTGAACCATATGATTTGAGGCTCCTGTATCGATAATCCAAGTAGAATTTCTACTTCGTGCAGAAAAAACAAAATGCTTACCCAATATTCCTGCGTGCACGACATTTTCCTGGGGAAGAGAAGGGGCAGTCTCAGAGGAGGAGGTTAATGTTTTGTCTGGAAGTTTCTTACGAGAACGTTTTGTAAAATCCCACCAATTAGGATATTCGATCAGTTCATATCAGCGTTGCTTGGAGTGACCTGAATCACCACAATGAGTGCAAACAAGTGAAAAGGATTTACGAGAAGGTTTGTTATTGCGAGGGTGATTAGGAACCTGGGCCTAATGAGAAAGGAACGTCGTGCCATCCAAAGTAGGTTTAGGAGCACCTATGGTCTGGCATTGGTGGAAATCACAACAAACATGGGCATAAGTGCTCTCAAGGTCAAGTTTGGGGTCTTTTTGAAGAATTTCTCCACGAACTTGATCAAAGTTAAAGTCCAATCTGGCCAAAAAATGTGAACACAAAGGCGAGAGAGGGACGAATGACCATGGATGACACCGTCCATAGTGTTGGAGGATTGCAAGCGATGATTGATTTCTTGAAACAGATAGAGAAGTTCATTATAATAGGTAGAGAGAGGCCTACCCATTTGCTTCATGGAGAATGACCATTGGTTCACGTCAAATGAGCAGGTTTCATCGGACTTATCGTAGAATGTCCTAGAGGCTACATCCCAAAATTTGTGTGTGGTTTACAAGCGAATAAAGCGCTACATAAGGCCAGGGTTCATAGAATCAGTCAACCAGCTTTTGACTCTCTTGTTGTCGGTAACCCAACCATCATAGGAAGGATCAAAAGGAAGAGGCTTCAGAGTTTTTCCAGCATGAAATCCAGATTTGTTGCGTGCACCAATACGCATATCCATCAGTTGTGACCATAATGGGTAGTTGGAATCATCCAAAATGATGGTTAAGGGAAGAGAATAGTGATGTTGATGAATTGCAATATTTGGGGTATTTGGGAAGGATTGGTGGTGGCAGAATTGGAGTGGGGTGGAGGATCCATTTGGGAGATAAGAGAATTAGGATTTTCGAAAAGAGGATAGGAAGGATGTTTTAGGTATGGGTAAAAAAAAAACTAAATAAAGGGTGAATGAAGAAGGAAAAAACAATACAAGGTAGGACTAAAGAAAATAATCAATAATTTCGGAACATAACACAACAAGTATGGTGCCATGTCAATTTGAAGTGTTTCTGTTCACCTTTATTTCATCCTTAAATAAGAGTATTTACATCTTAAAATGTGATAAGATCGAAATTTCAAAAAATTAAAACTAACTTCCTAACATTTCTCCTATCTAATTATTTATAAATTCAAATAAATTTAATATAAATTTAAATTCAAATATCTCAATCTAACAATTTGAATCTTCAAACTTATCTTAACAATGGTAATCCTCATATCCAACTTATCTAAATTTTATGGGGGAAAATGGCATAAATTTATGCAATTTAACTATTATGCTGTTTGGTAAATAATAGCAGTCCTGAGACAGAAAAGAAATGGGGCAAAAGAACATGTGTTCTAGGTAATATGTTGCTCGACCTTGTCGTGAATTCAATTCGACAGGGTCCATGGATGCATTCTTTCCAACTCAAAGAAAGACACTTTAAAGGGTCTAATTTTCCGAGTTCTTCGTCAGTATCATGACTCATGTGGGATATTTTTCTAAAATAATTACGAAGAATGTTAATCAAAAGGGCAAGGCAATGACTAAAAATATTATTTTTTTTAAAAAATTCTAATCAAGTGTTGTTACTTTTGTTGTTACTATCAATGTATTTTCGGTAACTTTATCTTAAAAAGTAGGATTCTCTTTTTCAATTGTTAGATTTCCCCCCTCACTGACACATTTTAATTTTAATTGAAAAATAAAATAATGGAAATTTGGTTCCATTTTACTATTCATACTAGTTTTTGCTGACTCATTTCACTATTCATACTCTTATACCTGAAAGACAACTAACTGTTTTATTTTTTACACTTAATAAAACTGTACAGGACTTTGAGAATATTAAAATAATGAAGAAAATAGAGTTTTAAGAACCAAAGTCTAAGATATATTAATCTAAAATTAAAAAATAATTTATCGGATCATGGAATTAATTCTAGTTGAAAAAAAATCATCATTGAGATTATAAATTGTTCGAAAGTGATTCGTAAATATATAACTGACCTCGTGTATCAATGAAACATAATATTTATAATATCAAAATTCCCACGGCTTGGCCTATATAGAGCATGTTTAGAAATCAGATAAATTATATTTTTGATGTAAATGTACTTTTATTAAAGGATTAAAATTCTTATTTCAATTTCATTTTATTTTTATCTATTAAATATGCATTAGAAGAATTTCAAACCAAAACATGCACATAATAGGTTAAAATTTTCTTCAACCCAATTAACACGGTGTACGTTGTCCATATAATAGGTATATTGTTTCTTTATGCACCCTGGGCCGAAGCAGGGGGTGTTATTCTCACCCTCAATTTTCTATTCTCACCCTCAAGAATTGTAAATTACCACACTACCCTCCTTCCTTTCCTACACCCCCAATCCTCTCCCTCATTCCCTCACCATCCTCTCTCACGACACCCCCGCCCATTTTTCATCACACCCCAAACCCCAAATCTCCCTCCTATCAACCTCATTCATTTGATTAGTGTCTTCCACTGGTGGAATGCATGTCGACCTAGTCTCGCTTCTAGCCTCTTCACATTACGCACTTAAGCCTTGAGTATGTACTCTCCAATTGATTTTGGCCAAAAAAGACCAATCCTTTATGGCGCTCAGCCTCCGTCCGAGAATGACCAGACATATTAGTATCACTATTTCTATGCGTATCTAGGATAGCCACTTTCTATAGTTATGCCTAACTTAAGTCATATTTGGTCATATGAAGGATTTATATAATCATAACAAGTAAAAACTCATCATATCTCTAATATATGTTATCATATATTATTTCCTTAATTTTAAGAATAAGATATGATAAGATTGCATTATGAGTCTCTATGTAAGATATGGAAGGATAAAGAGTAGAGACAAAATACATTTTATACTCTCGTGCTTAAATGATAAAAAGTGAATTGAGACTGATTTCACGATTAATTCATAGACATTTTTACCGAGAGACAACACAAATATCTGCTAACCAGTACATTATATTTTGTACAGTAGTATCTAAACTTGTATTTATCTCCTTGAGGATTACAAGAAAAAAGAATATCACATAATGATGCCAAAATATAAATATATTGGTATCTTAGTAAACTTTGGTCGCGTGTTAAAGCTTTTTTTTTTTTTCGTGAGTTGATTCGTTCGTTCCGAGTGTGAGCTACCGCGTACCGGCCTAGCTAACTACTGCCATTTAAAAGCGGTTACTTCTGCCTCCTCTGCTTTGTCCTCATTGATTGTTGATGGAAAAGTCCTCTCTCTCTCTCTCTCTCTTATAAAACCCCTTCGTTTCGTACTCCACCTTCTCCCTACCACTTTTTCGAAGTTTCATTCTTTCGTTTTGGCGAAATGGGTAGCAACGCAGCCGCTTTTCTTAGATGGTCGACGACGATGCTCTTGTTGTTATTGGGCATAGTAGGGCTGTGGCATTTACCCTGCACCAAAGCGACGTCGTACAGGAGGAACGCATACGCGACCATGATGTACATTGGAACACCCAGGGACTACGAATTCTACATCGCCGTTCGCGTCCTTCTGAAATCGCTCTCCAAACTTAACGTGGAAGCCGATCTCGTCGTCATTGCTTCCGTCGACGTCCCTCTCCGATGGATTAAAGCTTTGTGAGTTTCTTTCCCACTTTCTTACCTTTCTTCCCCAACACAACAACACACTTCCTTTTTCCTTTTTCCTTTTTCTTCCCCCCCCTCTTAATTGCCAATATTTATATATTTTTGGATTTATTCCTTGGTTTATGGCGTAGATTACAATAGCGTTTCCTTCGGTTAATAGTATTATTACAGTAGTCTAGCTGTTTCCTATGTTTCGGATGAAGCCAGAGCCTTCCTTCGGTAATGTAGTCACATCACAGCTACCCGTATTTGGGGTTTTTGGGAATAAGCCTTGGAATAATTAAATTAGTAAATTATTATTATTCTTATTAGTATATTAATAATGTCCATTGACCCAGTGAAGGTTGAATTAAAATCCCATTCCCAGCAAGCAATGCCCGGTCTAGTTGAAATCCAATTTATTCCTTACTTTATTATTACTATGACTATTTCTATGTTTATTAACTTAAATGAGGGTTATTTAGTTGAGAATTTACTATATATATTGTATGTTATCTCATTATAGATTATCATGTATGATAATGTTTTTTTAAAAACTATACTGACAATATTTTTTTATTGGTTCAAGCTTTGAATTTTTTTATATGAAATTGATTTTATAGTCATTTGAGAGTATAAAATTTTGAAGAATGCTAATAATACACTGTTTTTATACCTTCTTTATTATTAAATAGTTATTTAAAACTACTATAAAATTAGAAGAGAGGGCAATTAAATACTGGTAAGCAAAAATCAAAAAGTTATTATTTTAAATAAATTTTAGTCAATGATTAAAAATATATTTATAAGAGCAGTATGTTATTAATTAGTAGTATTTTTTTTTAATATAGAATAGTGTGTAGAAATTAGAGATGATTTAATTTAATTTAAGTTAGCTCGTTATGTTACTAGTATTATTGTATGACCACCTGATCTGCTGTGCCTACCATTAAACAACGTATGACTCCACTTTCATTACGTCAGGGGACAGGGAAGGCTGGGAGGGTGTGGTGGGGTTTCGGATGGTGAACCTTCATTTCATAATTCTACTATAACTAATTTGTCATGCACATACACTTCTTTGTTACTATTGAGTATTCATTTTTTAATTTTCTCATCAATAGTAATAGTACTATTAAATTATCCATTATTAGCGATATTCCCGCCTAAATGTTTATTTCTTCATTCCCGTTGGATTTATTTTACATCCAAAGGCCATCCATGACTTCAACTTGGACTTTTTTCCCTTCAGCTTCTAACCTTTTATTTTTTTGATAACTCTCTTCTGGTCAATCGACAATAAACAACATAGTTGTTTATTGTCTATGCTATATATAAATCTGTCTAGGTGTTTAGATATGTCAATTTTTAATCTAATCTTTTCTAACGTTAGTTATTATATTGTTTTCTATTTAGTATTTACAACGGGAAGAAATTGATTTTACTGCTTTAATTTTCTTTTCCGGCCGACCACGATATTGTTGATCTAGCTGGTATCTCTTTCAAATGTCCTTTTTTATAATTTTCCAAACTATTAATTTAAATAAATAAATAATCGATGAATACATTTCATATATTCTTGAAAACATGAAATTGTGTAATATTTCTATTTGATAATTAAAAATTAATGATAACAATTTGCAACTAATTTATTTATTGTTGAGTAATGTTGCATCGTCATCTTATAATATTCTCTCGTTCATCTTAATATTTTATAGAAATATTAAAAAAAATTAAATTCTTTTAATATCTAGAAGATATATAAAAATACAATATTTCTATATTCAATAAGAATATTAGCAACAAATTGTTATAAGAAAAATTAATTTCTTTTTACTGGTCAAATGAATGATTAGAGGAGGCATGAATATCCCTTTGCCAAATAGTGAAATTACTTTCACTTTCACCAACTAGTAAAAGCAATTCTTACATGTTACTGTCACGAATTTCCAGAACTGCCCATATTTTTTCCATTTTTAATTTTCAAAACTATAGTTCTGTGATGTCCCAGTTTAATTACGGAAGCACACTTTGATGCATTCAATCAGCCAGCCAATTTTATGAGAGCAGGGCTCACACGTTTCCAGGTTATTGAGCATTTATTGAGTCGGGGAAATTAATACCACTGTTTGGTTTTTATGGGTTTTATCAGTGAAGAGGAAGATGGTGCAAAAGTGGTAAGGGTGGAAAACATGGACAACCCCTACAAGCATCAAGATAATTTTGACAAGAGATTCAAATTATCATTGAACAAACTCTATGCATGGAGCTTAGTGGACTATGACAGGATTGTCATGCTGGATGCTGACAATCTCTTCCTTCAAAACACAGATGAATTATTTCAATGTGGACAATTCTGTGCGGTGTTTATCAATCCTTGCGTCTTCCATACTGGCCTCTTCGTCTTGCAGGTAACAATATTTACCTATATACTAGTATATAATGTTTTAAATGCAATGTAACTAACTCCATACACACTTCATTATATACACTATTGTATATACACTCCATACCTTAATTGATTTTTAATTGATAGATATTGTAAAAGAAATTTATATTGATAATACATAGAAATTAAATTCTTTGACCATCATAATTGACCTGTCACATGGATTCTAATATTTGATACGGGCTGCCGTCAATGGTCGTGTTCAAGGACATGGTTCATGAATTACAGAATGGGAGAGAAAATCCAGATGGTGCAGACCAGGGTTTTATAGCTAGCTACTTCCCTGAGTTGCTTGATAAGCCAATGTTTCATCCACCTGCAAATGGCACCAAGCTTGATGGAACATATAGACTTCCTTTAGGTTATCAAATGGATGCTTCTTACTACTGTAAGTTCTTTGAATATATCTATCTATCTATCTATCTATCTATCTATATATATATATATATATATATATATATATATATTATAAAATAAGCTTTTGAATGGTGAAATCTAAGTTTGTAATAATATCCTTCTTGACTACAGATCTTAAACTTCGCTGGAGCGTGCCCTGTGGACCAAATAGTGTGATCACATTCCCAGGGGCACCATGGTTGAAGCCATGGTATTGGTGGTCATGGCCTGTTCTGCCATTAGGCCTCCAGTGGCATGAACAACGCCGTCAAACTTTAGGGTAAGTTCAAAAGGGGGTTAATCAGTTTTGGTGTTCTCTAATTTTATTAAGAGTTTCTAACAAAAAACCATTAAGGGGGTCAATACCTGAAAAACAGGATTTCAGAAAATATCTTAAAGTGATAGATAATCCATGCAACATTATGTGCATTTTTTTAAATCATTTTTTTATTGCATTATGAAAGCTGTTGTAAAATTGACCTATCATTGGTGCAGGTATGGTGCTGAGATGGCTGTGATACTTATCCAATCTGCAATATATCTGGGAGTTATAGCAATGACGCGTTTGACAAGGCCAAGCTTCTCAAAGCTATGTTATAGGCGCTCTGATAAGAGCATCAACCTTGTGCATAACAGCCTCAAATTAGTAGCTTTGTGGTGCATCCTTGCTGCTTACGTAACACCATTCTTTACCATTCCTCACACGGTTCACCCTCTTCTGGGTTGGATCCTGTATTTGCTTGGTACCTTTGCGCTTTGCTCAATTGCAATCAATGTCTTTATGCTACCAATATTACCAGTTTTGGTACCATGGCTTGGAATTATTGGGGCACTTATGGTCATGGCATTTCCTTGGTATCCTGATGGGGTAGTGAGAGCTCTGTTTGTCTTTGCTTATGCCTTCTGTTCTGCACCATTTTTGTGGGCCTCTGTGTTGAGGATAGTTCAAAGTCTTCAGTTATCTCTAGAAAGGGAAGCTTTTCTGCCAGCAAGATTGGGAGAATCTTCGCCAAATTCATGGTTTAACAAGTTATATTGAGTTGTCCGTTGGGCACATTACAAGGCTGGGACAGAGAGGGACCTTCGTGGCAACCTCAGCAACAAATAGAAGGGAGCATGATACCTTAAATACCAAACATGCCAGTAAGGCTTCACAATGAATCCAATCAACTCAAAATTAGTTTTAGACTTGACAGGTTAATTTGTTGGAGTTGGTTCAGGAATTAAATGAATTGAATTTGAGTAAAAAATCCAGCTCATTAAACAAATGAGCTGATCTTGAATCATGTATAGTTAGATTGGTTTGATTGATTTATGAATGTGTATATGAAAAAATAAAAAATATTCACATAAAATATGACACTAAATAATGTGTAGTTTTTACTTATGTTGGATTTATATTATTAATTTTTAAATTAAATTAATTTAAATATAATTACTCACTAATTTAAATCAATTGAGTTTGAACTTGAATTCAATCAATTGAGCTTCCCCGTTAAAATTTAATCAAGATTAGATAAATACTCACTAATTTGAATATAATTATCATGCCTACATAAAACCAAGTGTGATGAAAACATATACCAATTGCTTTTGTACCAACTGGGGAAGTGGTTGATTATTCTTCTAATTGATCCTCCTTTTCCTTTTTTTTGCATAAGATGAAAGAAAATAAGGGGAAAGTATTTAATTTTTTTTTATTTCAAAGAATTTTCTCCCCTCTCAACTTTCTCTTTGATCAAATAATAGGAAAATAAATAAATTTTAAAATATTTTCCCGTCCTTCCTATTATATTTTTATCGAGCATCCAAAAAACATATCAATACACTTCCGAGCAAGCTCAATCAGCAGCTATGGATGGTGAGAAAATGAGTATGGTATTGAAAAATAAAATGGAAAAATCCCTCAACATAGTTTCATCCCTCTATGCTAAGAGGGATTCAATTTTCCTAAAATTTTGTTTGCTGAAGGCCCAACTTTGGGACCCGACCTTTACCTTACTAAAGCTCCTCCAACAACAACAATTATGCGACATATGTATTATAATATAATATATGAAGTGATTTTTATATATGTTCCCCTAAAACCATTATATTTTCCATTGCAAATAGAATCGAATAACTAAGCATGCTTAAAACTCTTTGTAGTAAATTGATAAGTCTTGGGTATAGAATAAAAATTTGCTCAACAATATATGAAAAGATCATTCAACAAATATATAACCCACGATCTTACAAAAAAAAAAAAAAATACATATTTTCTACAAAAACAAGAGTTAGAAGTGTCGTTAAAGTCAACCTTAATATTAACTGTCAAATTGGCTAAACTTAAAAATCATCCTCGAACGCTCTTAACATTCAATCTGATTTCTGAGATGTTTTTAGATATTCCTATACTTCGAGTGATCATTTCGAAGGAAGTAAAGTTAAATCCTCTCACTACAATCTCCTACAAATTCTCCTATTACCTTTTATAGTAAATATTGAATGAAAAAAAAAATATTTATTATCTTGGAAGTATAAAAAATAGTAGAAGATTTTTTAGGAAGTATAGTCGGAGAATTAATAATTATTCTTTCCCTAGCCTTTTGTTGTAGTTGAAATCTTCGCGCTCTTCCTCCACAAGGAGCAACATTGGTACATAATAACATATAAATCCTTTACCTCTCATGTTCATGATGGCTAGAGGAGATCCAAGGACGAGAGTTTTCTCTCTCTTTGTGATGTTGCAAAACCTATGTAGAGGAAGATACAGAGTTATACTTAATCTACAGACTATTGTCCAACAGAAAAAAGTAAGTTGAACAAAAAGGAAACATTTGGCGATATATCTGTGAAAAAAGAATTGAATCTCAATATCTGTGAACATATATAGGAGAAGCTCTTTCATAAATTGGTCTATCAAAACTTCTCGTGAATATAATTACTCACTTATCCACTCAAAATTTTCATTTCGTCAATTATGCAAATGCTTTATCATTTTAATACTTAACAAACTATTTTTAGTTTCTATTAAAAAAAATAGATAAATAGTATTTGGTAGACTTCCTATCAAACTGTGAGAAGAGTAATATTATTTTTATAATATTTTTTTACATAAAAGAGTGAGATAAGGAAGGAAAAGATAAAATTGTATTAGATAAGTAAAATAATTTTAAAAAATGAGTAAATAGTAAATGCATTTACAGTAAAAGAATATTTATAATAAGACTACTACTTACAAATTATACTTATCATGATTTTGAATTGGTTAATAATATTTTTCTTTTTACATTTTTTGTGCAGATTAAACTCTTAAAAAAATATATAAATGTTTAAATTTATTATAAAAATTTGTTACATAAAATGTTGAAATAATTAACATTCCTGGTATAGAAGTAACAATGCCTTATGTGATAACAAATGCAGACCACTCGTCTATGCAGAGGTGCCAACGATAACAGACCACTAGTGTGGCTAACGTCTTTGCAGTTGCAGAAGTTAGAAAGAACCACGACACCACCACCGTAAAATTCCAATCACCATTGATTTTTCTATTTTTCCGCCATAATCATTATGAGTAACTTTTTTGCAAGTTTGGGAAAATATTGTCTTATCTTATTTATGACGTAAATTGAAAGAGAGAAGACGGGGTTCGGGCCCCAACGTTCAAAAATATTGTGGGCTCGCAAACGAAGGGTGGGGCCCACTTGTCTGGGACTGCAAAGGTAAAAAACGTTGGCGTTGGGCCAAAGTGCAAAAAAACTATTATTTTATCCATGCCAGGACCATCATGTGTCATGGTCACATTACATATTACCCCACCCAAATGACCGTTTGAAACACGACGTAGATGCTATCCATGGTGGTGAATCAGTGGACATAGCAAAGATAAGACTATCTATTAAGAAAATTGGTAGTTGAAAGGGACGACTGAATCTTCTGAATGGACCCCATTACATCGAGCATAATAAAATATTCGAAACATTATTGCACCATCTTATTAGGAGATGGATTATATTGTCAATTGTGGTTCTCGCATTTGAAAGATAGATATATCTATATACATTATTCTAGTTTACAATTGGCCCGTGAGTAATCCTTGTTAGAATAAATTGGCCCGTGAGGGTCCGTAATTAATGAACCGAAAAACAAAATGGAAGCTACCATTGTTGTTGTAATTATCACATGCGCTTTAATTTATAGCATCATTAGTACGCGTCCCACCTTTGACTTCGAAACGCAATTGAGTAGAGCATGTAAAGAGTAAAGGAATAACAACAGAAAAATGAAAAGGGACTAGCTCACATATATACTAAAAAGGGAATGCTAAATTAAATTAAAACAGTAGTAACCACTTAAAAAGAAAATTTTCCTTTTACAAGTGTACGAGAACAATAGTAGTATATACCTCTATTAATACGATGATTGGAGAGAAAACTTGACGTGATTAACATTAATCATCATCTATAATTATTGAAGTTGAGAGAAATGCTAGTACCTAGGTGGCTAGGTGGTATCTTTCTTAGATATACCGAGCCAAAAGAAAGAGATTTTGTGTGCATTAACTACCGCAATGCCAACCAATCAAATTTCCAAAAGGCTATACACGAACAATTTTTGGTCTCCAAAAGCAGTAAAAATGACCGTTGGAAAGACCATCTAATTTTTCTTAATTAAAAATATAGAAAAAAACACAACCTTATTATAACCACTAGACACAAATAGTCTCTTACTATAAAATACTCCACCAAGTGCCTCTCTCAATTTTATCGCTTTTTGGCTTGCACGTTGCACATTCCTCCAATACTTTAAGAATTCCCATACAAAAATAAGCAGTGTGTGTCTCCGCTACTTCTTCAACATTTGTTCTCTCCGCGTTCGATGCTATCTAATGGCTTCTTCTTCACTCTTGGTGTCACTGCAAGTAGCGTTTGCGGTTTTCGCTTGCATATTCCATGCAGCAACAGTGACATGTAAACCCCACCACCTCGACCGTACCTTAAAAATATTCTCTTCTACGAGCAACTCCTCAAAGAGTAGCCACCATTGGATCGGACCCATTGGTCACCGTAAAATCACCGTTGACATTAACGGGGGTGGCCACTACCGGTCCGTCCAAGACGCCGTCAATGCCGTCCCCGACAACAACCGAAGGAATGTCCTTATTCAAATCAACGCCGGGTGCTACAAGTATATAAATATTTATCATATAAAGTTCATTAATTACAATTATAACTTCTTTTTGCAGAGCTCGGAAAATGCCGTTAGTTAATTGTTTCTAAAGTCGTAATAGTGATATATACATGATGTTGGATAGCTAATACATATTTTATTATTGTTTGTTTGGGATTGACATTGGTGTTTGGTACAGAGAAAAGGTAGTTGTGCCCGTGACGAAGCCGTACATAACTTTTGAGGGCGCGGGTAAGGAAGTGACGGTGATAGAATGGCATGATCGAGCGAGTGACCCTGGTCCCAGCGGACAGCAATTGCGTACTTACAGAACCGCTTCTGTTACTGTTTTTGCCAGCTATTTTTCTGCCAGGAACATCAGCTTCAAGGTACGTACTATAGTATATTATTATTTATGGGATTTTACTAATTAGTACCTTTAGAATTTGATTAAGGAGTTTTAAAAAATACTTATCATATAAAGAAGTAAAACAAGTCCCAGAAAATGTAATTTTTTGTCTGCCAAGAACGCTTCGTATTGACATTTGTCTTATTTATATCTTTACTACATGCAACTTGCAGTAAATATTTTAACTGGCATGGGTGGTAACTTCGAAGCACGAATGGGAGGGACGAAGCAACTATTATGGCCTGTATATATATCTCTATGTATTGTTTCATGACACGGCGAATATAAAGATTTTTAACATTTTTAATAATGTGGTTTACTATTACTAGTATCTTGGGCTATTTATATTTTACTTTTTATACTTGAATTCTAATGTAATTATAATCAGAAGAAAAAAAAATCAAATTAATTACAGTAACTAGCATAATTCATTAAAAAGAAGTCAAAAACAAATTGCCTTGGTTAACCCAAAGTTCAAGATATATACAACTGGGGTCCATACATCTGAGTAAAGTGTTTCAACTTTTTTAACTTTGCGTAGTTATAATCGATATATATTATCCGTAAAGCCCACTTTTTTATGATTTAGTTTTATACTATGCGTATTTCTCTTGATTTTCTTAATTTTGTCTTTCTACCTACGTCTCTATTTCCTACACATTTAATTTAACTTTTTGGAAAGTATAGCTTTACAATGCATAAGGCATCTCAGATGAGGGAATTAATGGGTTTATATTAAATTACAATTAATACTGACTGGACATGCAGAACACAGCACCTGCACCAATGCCGGGAATGCAGGGATGGCAAGCGGTGGCGTTTCGCATATCCGGCGACAAAGCATACTTCTCCGGCTGCGGTTTCTACGGTGCACAAGACACCCTTTGCGACGATGCAGGCAGACATTACTTCAAGGAATGCTACATTGAAGGATCCATCGATTTCATTTTTGGGAATGGCAGGTCCATGTACAAGGTACGTAAACCTAGCTACATTAATGTATGTAGTAATGAAAAGGACACAGAAAGAAACATAAAGTAAGTGATTTTTTAATGGTATTATTGAGTATTGACACGGGATAAGAATACTGTTTTTCAGTTGTAAAATGTATTTGAGGAACAAAATTTGAACATTTTAATTTTTCAAATACTTAATCAACATTTTTTTTTCTCTCTCTTTTTATTTATCTTTATTTATCATACCTAAACTTCTCTCTCTCTCTCTCTTATCTGTCACTGTAATTATCAAATAGCTACTTTGGATGCCCAAAAGTATTTATGTATATATTTTTATATTCGTGCGTGGTTTGGGTCAGGGTATTAGTGTTGCTAGAAAAATGAAAACATATTTAACCTTTGTGTGATCAAACTTAGGACTCACGTAAAAGTAAAAAAGTTGTTTACTTTAACTTAAATATAAGTAAATTTAATTAAATTAACTTTTTATTTGATGATATTATTACAAATTTATTTTTAATAAATCTGTTTTATTTAAAATGTCAAATTTAATAAAAGTATTTTAAAAATAATCTTTTATTTAAAATTAATAAAATTGAATTATTTTAACTAACTTAATTTATATAAAAATAATTATTTTTACTTATACATGAATGAGTGATAATCAGGACTAGTATTTTCCCACTCCAACTCCTTAGTCCTTCCTACCTTTTATTGCTGAATGTAGTATTAAAACGTGTTTTGTTTTGGTTTGGATTGGGTTGAGTGAGAAAATTGATTGGTGCAGGATTGCGAGCTGCACTCAATAGCAACGAGGTTCGGTTCCATAGCGGCTCACGATAGGAAACAGCCAGAAGAGAAGACAGGGTTCGCATTCGTACGATGCAAGGTGACAGGAACGGGTCCACTCTATGTGGGACGAGCAATGGGACAGTATTCGAGAATTGTCTACTCCTACACATATTTCGATGATATCGTTGCACATGGCGGTTGGGATGACTGGGACCATGCTGACAATAAGAACAAGTAACCAACCTCTATCCAATTCAACGTTGAGACAGATAAAACTTTCATTCCTTTCTTCTCAATTAGTTCAATTTTGTAGGTGCACTAGTTATATATCATGTGAGTAAAGTAATAGGATCACACATTAATATAGAGTTAAATTAAAAAAATAAAACAAAGTAAACAAAGTATAGGTTGTTGTTTCCTGCATTTCTATTATTGTTTCATACACTTTTTTCATTGCATTATTATGAAAAGTCCATTTCAAAATACAAATATTAGTTTGACTAACATGGAATATGCATCGGCTTTGGGGGCAACTATTAGTTTGAAAAGGGAATTTCACACCTCCTCACATTTTTTTCTAAACATACTCCTTTCTATTGCTTATCTAATTAGTTTTCCGAATACTCGAAGAGGTGTATTAAAAAAACGTAAGGGGAAACAAGTTTGGTAGTTTGAAAATTTGTTCATCTTCCTATAGGGTTCTCAATCTCTTTCGACTTGTTTACATATTGTACATGACATGAGGATTGGGAAAAGTACACAAATAATTGCATCGTAATGCCTGCAATCATCGCCTCTACGAAATACTATAAGTCAAACCAAACAACCAATAAACAATTGTCCCCAAAAAACGCAATCATGAAAGGGCACTGTTGAATGTTCTCGTCTTGGGAACAATAGATGCAACATTGTCAATTAATTGCGGCGTGAAAATCTGTGGAATCTTTAGTTCAAGTGATGTTTTAGTTCCAATTTATTAGGAAAAATCTTTTAAAATGGAGTAATTCTTAGCAGAATTTTTAATACAGTATAAGCATAATTTACTAATCCAAAAAATAAACCAAATATTGATAGACTTTCTCGTCGGTTTTAAAGATGAGAACAGAAGGAAAATCCCCTAGAAAGAACGTGAAGGAATTTGTCATGCTCGCTTTTCTTCTTACATACATTTGTAGCGAATCTAAATTCCCTAAAATTGAACATTGATCATTATATGATTGCTTTGGTGAAGATATGTTATTACAGTGATGTTTTTGTGATCATTTAGGACTGTGTTCTTCGGAGTGTACAAGTGTTCGGGACCAGGAGCAGAGGCGGTACGTGGGGTCTCATGGGCCCGAGACTTAGATTTCGAAGCTGCCCATCCATTTATCAGGAAGAGTTTCGTCAATGGGAGACACTGGATCGCGCCATCTGATGCTTAATTAGTCATAACGTCTTTGTTAACTCACTCACCCTTCATACAAGTGAACAAAACAATTTACATTCAAATTCCAAAACCATTGTTGCATCCTTCATTCATTAATTTGTTTTTGTCAATATAGGAATTATTTTATTCCCTCTTTATAGAATGGCCGGAACACTTTCCAAGATTTTTTCTACTGAATATTCTTTTATCACCTCTAAATGTATAAATCCATCATTTTTAAATTTAATATCATGTAGATATGAAGTAATGTTACATGTTACCATGTATTTTCTGAAGTATCCATGACATAAACCAGTGCCCTACTATGATGTACAAACTCTGACATGAACCCCAAATATGAGAACACTTCAACATGGTTAATGTCTAAAATATAAGATACATATACACCACATAATATAAAGAGATTCTAATTAAATAAAATATGAAAAACATATAAGCCAATGCCATTTTAAACCAAACTTTAATGTTTTTTCAAAATGTATTTAGTCATATAAAAATGACACTTACATGTTTAAGTCAATACAAAGTAATTTTTAAATAAGACATGTAATAAAAAGTGTCAAAAGTGTTGGTGTAAAAAATGTGTCAACCAAGAACTTAAATCAAACACGTAATAATAAATGACCAACAAGTGTTGTGTCAAAAATGTGTGCAACAATAACATGACAACAATTCGATAGGGAATGCGTGTCATTTGAAATATCAGACTGCCATTTTAATTGCATGGACAAAAATGGTACTTATATATTTTTAGGGAAGCACAAATTAGAATATCAAATTGTTAAGTAAGGCTACAGATTTGAGTAACATTTCCTATATAAATTCAGTATTAAAGTAAAAATATCACCAATTGTAGAGATTGGAATAACTGCTGATATTTTAAGGTGAATTAGGATAAGATATTTCTATTAGTTTAAGGGGGGATACTCTTTTAATATCTTGCTCGATAAGGTTTCGGATAAATCGAATATACTTGAACTTATTTTTCATCTATAACTAAAACCATTTCGCTTTATTTAAATACATAATATTAATAGAGTCCATCTTTCTAAACTTGTGCAACCTTGATCAAGATTTTTTTTATAAAGTTGGTCAAGAACTTTCTAATCAATACAAGTAATTTCCCTGTAAAAAAAAAAAAAAAAAAAAACTCAATACAAGCAAGTTGGCATTTCATTTTATTAACTTATTATCAAGGAAAAATAATATATGCGAGTATTGATGTTTTTTTTGACAATAATATGTCCAAGGATATGCACTCCGCTGAAGGTTGAATACAAAATTATATATACATGTCGTAAAATAAAAATAATGACTATTATTACAACAAAGACGGAATATAAATTATAATATAATAAACTTTAAATTTATAATATAAGAATTGAGATAAATTTAGAGTTGTTTTACTTAAATGAAATGGAAATAAATGGATGTGAATATAGAATGGATAAAGCGCGGATTGGTTCTACAGTTCAACTATTGTATGAGTCCATAATGTTGTTACTTTAGCAAATACTGCACCATTCTACTATATAAGATCTACCATCCTCTAAAACCAAGTTGAAAATATTGACGGCACATTTTATCACTTTCTTTCCATCACATATTTGATATTTCTAATGAATGAAATTTACATAGATCTACTAAGTGAGAATCTAATTCCCCCTTGAGTGAGAAATCCGCTCCCAAACAAGCAAAACTCAAATAAATATCAACCAACAGAAGATACTGTGTTGGAATAAATGTCAGGTATGTCATGTGCACTATGCTAAGTCGCTAACCCAGATTCACAGACTCTTGATTGGTAAAATCATGTAGCTATGATAACATTGCCCTGTCTACACAAAGGCTTTGTTTGAAGAGAGCATCAATATGATAGATAGATTGTTAAAACCAACACCGAAATACCAAATCCTTTCCCAGTTGAACTGAGCAATGAACTTAAATATTGTATGCAAAATTTCTAGTTTGATATAAAGCTAACAAAAACCTTTCACAGAACACAATCAAAACATACAAATTAAAAAAAAAAAAAAAGATAAATCAAATATAGAGTAGCAACATATTTCTCAAGCCTCAGCCTCACTTCTCAGACGAGTTGGGTCCCCTCTTCTTGCCGAAACCCACCACTACAACAACACAAACCAAAACCCCTCATCAAAGACCGCACAATTATCTACTTTTTCAAACAATACAATTATTCAATCGAAGCAAAAATTAGGGTTTAGAGGAATACCGGCGGTGACGAATCGGCGATTGTACTGCATCCTCTTGTGGGCCCGGCCACGTGGCTTCTTCTTCTTATCCTGCTTGGCCACCTTCGGGGTTTGCCCTCTAACCTTACCGGCACGTGCAAGTGATCCGTGAACCTTACCTGCAAATTACGTTCTATATGTTGTTATTCGTCGTGCGCAAGAAAGGGAAACACTATCATACCTAATTTTCAATCAACTTACCCATGACTACTGCGACGATGAATTTATCTCTTTTCGCTTCGATCACTTCGCTGCGGCTGCACGTACAGAACGATATCGCGAATGAGTTCTGCTATTAGTATTGCTAGGGTTTTACGGTAAGGGTTGCGGGCTTAGATATATCCAAATTAAATGGGCGGGCCTTGGCCTTTACTTCTTTTATTGGTCCAACTCATGTCTAAAACAGTAACTTGAGAGGAAGAAAAAAAAAATGGGAGGAAGCTAAAATTATTTCTCACTTAATTTTTACTTCCCTCTCCATGTTAAGACCATTTTTAGAGGTGAAAAAAGATTTTATATTAATGAAACTAAATTATTTTAAATTTAATAACTTCATTTGATATTTTAAATATATAATAATAAATTTGTTTAGGAATCAAAGATATGTACATTATTTAGTAGTTAAGGCATTAAGCCCATGTTTGTTAAAAAGAATTCATGTTTATGTAGTAATATTTTCTTTCTAAATTTCAATTTTGGTTTTTCTTTTAATTATTGATCTGTGTGATATTCATTTTTTTTACGATTTTAGTCCCAATTTTTTTTAAAAAAATGTAATTTTAATTGAATTCTCAATTTTGGATACAATTTATTTATTTTATTTTGGTCTAATTAAACACTAAACCTATCATATTTGTATAGGATATCATCAAGAAATAATGTAATTAACTTAAATGTATGTAAAATGAGGACTAGACCAAAATTAAGAATTTTTTAAAATCTGAGAATTAAAATTGCAAAAAAAAAAACTAAAATCTTGAATAATGAAAAGGGATCAAAATTATAATTAACCTAATTTTTATATCATTAAATTTTAATAAATTAACAAATAAGATAGTGTAAGGCTGCAATGCCATCTCTGATTATTGACGTGAGTGTGAAGTGTAGAACTGGTTCTTAGGGAAGAATTGGATACTTGTATAAGAATTGAGTCTTAACATTAAAAAAAATATTTTACTTGTATTTTTTATGAGTATTTACCATTAGAGACAGCTAACGTGCCTGTCAAGTGTACAACTAGTTATTATAAGAAAATTGGGTTTTTATAAAATTAAAAAAAAAAAATTTCTCATAACTAATAAAAAAATATTAAGAAGTGGGTTTCATTGTCAAACCATTTTAATTTCTCAAAGATTCTTACATTATATTGAAAATTTGAGTTTTTAAATCTTATATGGCAAAGTGATAAAAAGTAATGATGTGAGGCCGACAGTATTTATCACGTGTAGTCTAACTTCTAAGTGTTATATCACAATTTTTCACCATTTTTGTTCACATTATGTATTTTTAAGGATTAAAAATCAATTTTTTAAAATGATAAGAACTAAAATGGTTTATATTTTTCAATTAGAGAAGCAAAAATGAATTTATCGCAAATTTTAGAAACTTAAAAAAATTAATCCCGTACAAATTATTTAACATACAATCCCTTGTAATAAACAGCCGGAGTAAATTAAATTAATTAAAAACAAAATTTAGACAATATATTGTCAAATGTTTTTTATATTGTTTTTCGATTAGAACTAAAATCCTACCTTAATAATCTGCAAAATAAAAAATTGCATTAAATTTTTTAAAGATTAACAAATAAAAAAATTACTGATCGAAAAAGAATACTAAAAGCACGTAAGAAACTGCATCTAAATTTTATCCATTATGTACCATTGTAGGCTTAATGCTATTCAAAATACATTTGCAAAATAATCGCTGGCGAGCAAATTCACCTCGCCTCATCCCTTTTACCCCATCATCTCATCATATACAATCCAATTTAGGCCGAAGAGCATGATTCAGAAAATTTAATATCATTAATAACTACTAACTAGTAACTGAAACAAAAACAGAAGGAACAAAATTATATTTCACAATTGCATACACTATGCTTTTGTCCTTGATTTGTTGAGGTCATCTATCCACGTGGGGCGTATTCGTGTTTAATAAAATGAACAAATGAGTTGTACTACTCAGCTAAGCAGGTGGTCTTGTCCTTTGTTGTACCACACCAGTTCCATAATCCGGAGATGGTGTCCACTGTCAACTCCCTTAGCATTTAAGGAGAAAAAAAAACCATACAGCACAAGGTTGGGATTTGGGTACTTTAAAAAATACTGAAAAGAGGATGGGAAGGGAAGGGAGGAGGGGGATATATATCTGATATGTTTGTGTGAACTCCATCTGATGTGAACCACTGTTCCGTACATCCAGAGAAATGCTGCAGAAGCAGGGACGTCCCAACTATTCTGAAGATAAACAAAATTCATATTTACAGCTTGAGCATCTGCTCAAAGTTCAACCTCTTGAAGATCTCCTCCATAACTGCTACTTTTCACATGTGTACGCATTAAAGATTCATCAGGCATAAATCTTGACGGGGGCATGCCCAAAGATTCCCCTAAAGGCTTAATATTGCCCATTTTTTGAGGGGTAAATGAATCATTAAAACTCCCACTCCATGAAGCTGTTCGGCGTGAATGAGGTAAATGTGAGTTATTTCCATCTGTTGCTCCCTGGTTTGAGATGTTACCCAAACTTGGAAACCTTTGTATGGTCGTTGATGATTTAGGGGATTGGTATGAACACTCATTTGTGGTAGACGTAGAAGGATCTTCATTTGTTGCACGATCTTCTTGCTTGCTTTCTGCTATAGCCTCCATTGTCTGCTCATTTGATGGTGCGGGAGTAGGAACGAAAAACTTCGCATTGGCAGCAACAGCTGGTTTCACAGATGGAGCAGAAGGGAACTGAAACAAGTTTGCAGAGGTTCCACCACCTTGGTTAAAGGTGTCAACATACCTGTATAGTCCATAAAACATTTTCATCAATATTATATGCCTTTCAAATTTTGTTTATCACTGAGAGACTAATAAATAAGAAAATTTTCCTCGTTTCTGGAAACTGAGCTAGCTGCATAGAATATCCAGAACCCACAGGTTCTTCCTCATTTCTTTTCTTTTCATATGTAGTATTTTTAAGATAAACTTAGTTAGGCCTACAAAACAATCAACCATATGGCTGCTCATCCAAACAAAAGAAAAGATATATTACATTTTAAGATTAAACTACTATGCTAGCTCCGCCTTTTTCTAGGTGCTACAATTCTTACAGTTCTTTAAAGGTCTTCAATTTCAAACTTTATAATCTAATAGGGAAACCAATGGGAGGTCCACTTTACAATGGTTAACAGCTAACAAGTATGCCTAAAAACAAAGTTGACCCCTACGTGCGATTATAACATAAATAATCTATAGACAAAAAAAAAAAAAAAAACTGTTACCTTGATCGAACACCCAAACAACCTCGGGCTGAGAATTGATTTGCGCTGGGTGGTATCGGTGGCATCCCTGCACTAAGTTCAGGACTAGAAGTTCTTATGTTAGAGCCCTCAATAGGAGGTGAACTTTCAGTCTTCAATGCAGATCTAAAGTTGTATTCAGTTGAACCATTCTGGAAAGCAGCAGTTGTTGGAGGCGGTGGCAGAGCAGCAGCTTCTTCAGCTGGAAGTTCAGCACCTTCTTCCACCCATCTCTTCAGCTTCTCATCATAATAGAACTTGTTTTTCTCACCCAATTTAGCCTACATATAGAGTAGAATAAAGAACCATTTGACCAGGCACAGTCAGAGAAGCACTGTTGTGAATAAAAAGAAAATAAAACAATTAATTATACCTGTCTACCAGAGCGAGGTTTCAAGACTAGCCCTACTGTCTTTTGCAAAAGTTGTGAGCCAAAACCAAAGCGGGAAAAGCGAGATGTACCCCCTGATGCCTGTGCTTTTCCTTGTGCATCGGGAGACGTCGTTTCCTGTGATACATAACAACTTTTCCATCAAAACTTTCAAGTAACCAAAGACATGCAGAGCAACGTGAAAATCTTCACAGTACACCTTTCATAGTACTCACACACCTGTCTTGGGGTTCTACCAAAATCTGGCTCAGAAACACTTCTATTAGGCTTTGCCATTCTATTATTGTCAGCTGGCCACTCACTAATGGGTTCCATTGAAGCAGATGGAGCCAAAGACATTGTTGATTGGCTAGAGGATACTCTGGGTGCCATATTTTGGAATTGTTGTTCACTTCCATGAACAGTTCCTTGTGATGATGAAGGAGCAGGTGGTGGTAAACTACCAACAACTCGATGTGCAGTGCTATCAAAAAAGTTGAGCAATTTGCCAACTAATTTTGCAGGAGCTAAATTTGCAGCATATCCACCCTGAATATTAATCAACAAAACGATTATAAACATCAACTATCAAGACTATCAAAATAATGAAGATTTAATAAGGGACAAGGAAGTACCTGTTGGTGAATTCTAATCCTCTCCTCAAGAGATAGTGCTAACTGCTTCCATGACTCTACTTCTGGAGCACGGCCAGTTTTCAAGGATTTCAGTAGTGCTTGGCAGTACCTGAAATCAAATAACAATAAGAGATCATATAAAAGTAATATCGCAATTCAAATAATGTTACATGAACTTACTTCAGTGAGTCTGAAACCTTCCCCACTTCAGCTAGCATAAATGCATATATAAGCTTATACGGCTGAAATGGATGCAAAGTAAACTGAGAGTTTCCAACCACCTTTGAATATTCATATAACTCGGTCCTCTGTCCAAATACCAATCAGGTAAGATATTTTTGAGTTATTTAATAAACACATCATGCAACATGCTGAATCATACTGAACATGTTGTTTCTAGAAAGCAAAAGATCCTGAGGTGGCACAAGTATAACACGCAGAAGAGTTATTTAAAAAGCTTACAATACAAAAGGATAAGAAAATAAATAAATAAATCATTTCATTTGAAGATAGACCTATAAATAAAGAGAGAACTAGAAAAAGGCAAATGCCATCTTTTAAGCATATAGACAAAATAACAAATATAGTATGGAATGTGAAACAGCCTAATCTGAGTCCGAGAGAGCTTTTGGCAGATGAACACAGCACAGCCTCCACAATATTTTGTGAGAAAAAAAGGACTCAACACATGTACATTCAACAGAAAATCCAAATTTTGTGGCAGAAGAAATTTAAGAACTAGAGACTTCAAATTACCTGGATAGCCTCAGGACTAGCATAAGTTCGAGGACATTTCCAGTGATCTGCTCCAATTAGACAGAGTCTTGCGCTATCTGAGTATGACTCGAAGTTTGCTTCAGCAACTAAATAGCAGATGTGTGCGGCAGTAATCTAAAAATAAGTGTCTTAAATGAGAAGCAGAATGGAAAAGTACCAAAGTCATTAAAGAAAATAAATAAAAGACAGAACTGTACCTCACTTCTTTCCTTCCACAAGCAATCACCTAGGTGAATAATTACAAGTTCATCATCTTTGGTTCGGTTTGCAATTATTACAGCCAGATTCTCCTCCCAATCATCAAGCATGCCATCGGATTCAACCTGAATGGAAAAGCAACAACAAAAGATTGGGCTTCCAAATCAATTAGAAACTGATAACCTTTGAAACTATTGAGGCAATGTAACAATATGTCTGGATTCCATATATTTTGCATGTCTTCTTAGTTTATCCTATTAGGATTACCTGTGGAGACTGCTGACCCATATTAGAAGCACCAGGATGCCCACTAACTGAGGTATCAGTAGAGAAAACTTCAGCCGGTTGCCCAGCAATTAGAAGGCATAATGTGCGCAAAGGTGACCCTGCAACCAGCTGGCGAAGTGCCATTTGCTTCACTGTATCAACATATAACTGCAAGCCAAATATGCACCATATTCAACCCCAAACAAAGGCCATATGAGAAAACCAATGTAAGACTTCAAAGGGACTGTCTAGCCCAGGCATGAAATATCAGCAGAGAATTAAACAGCCTGAAAAACTGACATCTGACCTGTTCGCCAAGTTGTGAAGCCAGAACAAGTGCAGGTCCCCACAATTGTCCTTCTTGTGCACATTGTAAAGCCTCCTTCTTTTTCCCACAGACAAGAAGATTTTGAACCTCAGAAGCCATTGCCTATATCAAAATCAAAATCAGCAAAGGGTACAAAACAATCTTGGGAGTGGAAGCGGGTCAAGAGTTAACTACATACCCTCATTTGTCCTTCAGAAGGCAAATTTTGCAAGCAGTGGCTTGGCATCCCATATTGATGGAACTCTGTGCCACTCGTCTTGGCAGATGCAAAAAGTTTTGCAACTGCTGACTCAGGAGTATCATTTTCCTGTATCAAATGCAAACCACAAAATAAGTAAATAACAGAATATGATTGAATCCATGGAAATAGTATTTATGCAGTAATATGATTCAGAATCACAGACTATCTAGAGTCATGATAAGTGAAGTCAATGGTAAATTTTAGCCAAAAGAAAAGAGAATACAGTACAACAGCCGTTTGCAAAGAAATTATTAGTTATAATGTCATAAATCACTCCAAACAGAAGTGATACAGAAATAAAGGACAAATATCATCTACTTCAACATGGTACACATTGCAGCATAACAAACATATAACATATCAAGATATATCATTGATGAAAGTTAACCTAAAATTCAACACTTAAATAATGTCGCAAAATCCTGTGCACAATACAGCTCTAAACAGGATGTTGATCAACATTGAAAAGTATAGCAAATTCAGTTTACAATGTTTACATTGGGGGGGGGGGAGATTTTGAACAACTATAGATGTAACTTACTTTTAGTATGGTGCCTGTACCAAAAGCAGAACGTAGTTTTCCATAATGCTGGCAACCTATTTTAAGCAAGGAAAGAAGGAGTCTCAATCTTTCACCTTTCTTATAATCCATGTCAGGTGATTCACAGTGTGCAATCCTCTCATCTAACCATTTGTACAGTTCCTTATTTCCAACACTACCGCCAACCAACGGACCTGGGAATGATTGCTGGCTCAGAGCACGGAAATAATTACTGGTATTATTTCCGATGCTCAAAGAGTCCATATTTCCCATGACAACTTCAGTCAAGTTCAACACAGAAATGGAACCTTGTACAGAATCCTTTAGATATAAATGAATATACAATGTTAATCATTTTGATAAATCACTCCTAGGAAAGTAGACAGTAAAAAAGAAACAATACTGAACAACCTCAAAGCCTTTCCGAAACCAAATAAAGCATAAGATCAAAACTAAAATGAGGAATCAAGAATTAACCTGGAGTCCATATGATGAGCTCAAAAGATTAGGATCTTTCATTATGATGAGTTTCCCCCCAAATCCAAAAGTTACAAGACCATGCGAAGGACGCCCAGCTGATGATCTCCCAACATCAGGGGCATGTGAGTACTGATGCCCACCATGAATTGAATCTGGAGAATAACTAAAGGGTTTTTGATTTTCAGTAAAATCATTTGAAAATACTTTTTGTTCCCCAAACTTTGTGGTTGAATAATTAAACTGTTGAACAGTGTCCCCAGTAGGGCCAAAGCTTTGTGGTTCAAAAGAACCATTAGCCAAACCAAGATCATGGTTGACTCTATTGTACAATGCAACAGATCCAAAAGAACTAGAAGTATTTTGTTGATCTTTGTTAGCAGAAATACTTGAACCATAAGAATGATTAATTTGTTGGTTGCCACCTGAAGTTATATTATCCCCTCTAATAGTGACAGACCCAGTTGTGCACATGTAAAAACCCTGCTGATGGTTAGTGCCAGACGAACCACTCCAGCTTCCATCTACAGGCTGACTATCAATGCCCTGTTTTCCATAATTATCAGCTTGGCTGTATTCGCTATACAAACTATTATCATTGGGCGAGAAAATACTGGCAGAAGCATGCCCATTTTCAAGTCCAAGACCAGAAGACTGGATGGTTGAATTGTAAGTTTCCAATGAACGCCATTCTTGGGCAATTGTGTCATAATACCAACCAGGATACTGAGGATCAAAAACCATATGCTCTGGATACCCATTATTCCCTTCTGAAACCTGACTCCAGCTAGACACATTTTTAGTTGTGCCGGTTTCAGCTAAAGTTCCTGCAACAGATTGAGCAGTTTGCTGCATGTAAGATATCTCTGTTTTTCCATCAGAAGCAGCACTCGAATCCGCAGCTGTATTGGCTTCAGAGCTTTGCTGAGTAGTGGCTGTTGCAATATAGCCATCTATTTGATACCACTGCCCAGTGTTGTGGTCATACTTCCAGCCAGGATAAAGATCCTCCCAATACTGACTACTACTCAGATCTTGTCCATTTGTGTGTTTTTCTGAAGATGCAACATAAGTTTCACCCTCATGATATTGTACATGATTAGCTGAAGCATTTAACCCATCACCTAGCCTATTTGTGTGGCTTTCTAAAGATCCATCATAACCTTGACCCTCATGATATTGCACATAATTACCTAAGGCATTTGAGCCGTCGTTTTGAACTTCATTACCAGGCTTCACCTCACTACTTAAATTATCATACACATTCCCTAGAAAATCCCCAGACTGATCTCCCAACTCACTGAAAAAGTCAGAATATGATCCAAACCCGCCGTCTCCATTCAAATCAGCATGAAAAGAATTCCAACCCACCTCCTTAACCTCAGAACTACTGACTTTACCGCTCGTGCCTACAGCTGAAGCGGACGTGACTTCTGATCCCACCCAAATCCCATCCTCACCAGGACCCACCTTATTATCAAACCCAACTGAACTAGAGGAAGGCAACAAATTCCCCTCCTGTTCAAGTCCTGCATCGGATTCCAAAGTACAAAATTCCCCTTTGACTTCAATACCACTCTCAACAGCATCAACATCATTGATTCCCAGATTTGCAAATGCTTTGGCCTCATCGGAATCATCCCCTTCATCATGGCCAGACTTAACAGGCTCCATATCATCCTCAACAAGTTTATCAAAGAAATCCTCATCTGTCTGATCCTCCATGTGAAATGGAGGGTTCGAAGCCATCGACCAAAAACCCTTAACCTTCACCGATTCCCCTCGATTTCACCAAAAACACGCTCAATTAACCTCAGATTTCACCTCTCGCAATTCCCAACCTCAGCCTCAGAGCTAATACTCGAGATCCAAAACGAAAATTCGCGAAGCTACCGCTCCCTTGAAAGCTAAACATCGAGTACAAGGCGCAATAACCAAAACAGAGAACAAGATCTGGGAATTCTGAAACGCACGCAATCCAATAACCAGAAATCAAGGAAAACGTACCCGGAAACTGCAAACCCACGACTCAATTCAACAATACAACTTTGCGATCCATGTTCTCAATCTTGCAGACAACCAGATAGAGAATTAAGAGAGAGGAAAAGCCCTCGATTTCGCAATTTGCACTCACCACCACCAAGAACACAATACAACTATGTTTTTCAATTTTAGATATTTATTTTTTATTTATGATAAACAGTTTACACTGTAATGTAAAAAAAAAAAAATCTATAGATAAGTTCTTTACGATGAAAATTATGGATTAAAAAAGATAGGAGATTAATATAAAAAATTTAAATTTTCGATCATTCAAAAATACTACTACTTCTTAAAAGAGTTTAATAATTACTATTTATTCTCAATGTAAAAAAAATTATATTGTTAACCTATTAATAGTGTTTTTAAAATGAGTCTGGCTTGGTAAAAAATGAAAAATAGTAGACTGATTATCAACTCTGTTGAGACATGGGTTGATGGATCATTTTAATGGGTGAGTAGTTGAAAAACATTAACCAATTTAAGTAACATAATATATATATATATATTAATTATGTGTGACATAAATTTATTAATTAATCATGGTAAATTAATCTAGTAAATAAATCAAATTCTAAGTCAAGCTCTTACATATCTATTTTTTTTATATTTTCATAAAATGTTGGATTTAAAAATAAATAAATATTAGTTTAATCAGTTCAACTCTAGAATCAATAGGGTCAAATTGATCCAAATTGGATTAAAGGAATGTTGATCCTATGAGTCACTTAAACCTTCGTCCTATGAGTCACTTGAATCGATTAAAAGTTTTCAAAGGTCAGATTAGATTGGGATAAATGAGTTTGAATATTTAAAAATGTTTTTATTTTTTAAAAAATAGAACAATAATTTGTTTTTGTTTATAATTTTTTAAGTATATAATAACTAAATGTACTCAAAAGAGATTAAATTGTGAAAATATTTAACTAATAGAATTAATAATTTTAATGATAATACGATATTTTTATTTTAGATAAAAATAAAGTATGATATTAGTACGTGAAAATATAAACAAAATCAAGATAGAAATAAAAATAACTCAAAAAGAAAAAAAAATTATGGATGACTTAAATTAATAATTTAATAAACTATGTGAACTAAAAATTATTAATATGTTTTATATTTAATAATTAATTTATATATAATAAATTAACTTATATGGTATAGGTTGAATCGGATTAAAAAAACAAAATTAATTATCTAATTTATTTTTGATTGAATTTTAATCAAGTTTGATCGGATTCGATCCAAATGTTTTAAAAAAAAAATTTAATATAATTTGATCATATTTAGTTACAGGTTAATTCAAATCCATAAATATTCTTTGAATCAATTAAACTATTAGTTCATTTTCCAATTAATCATACTTATCAATTTGAATTGATTTTTAAAACTATGATTGTTGGTATAAGTATAACTATCAAGATAGTTACAAGGATAAAATTAGGCGCGGTGCCTTATGTCCTATTGGTATTGTTTTGCACTAAAAATATTGAAGTTAGTTGTTTTGGGTAATGTAATTTCTATGGCATTTTTACGTGATTTTTAGTGCCTTATGTAAGTTCTATGGAAGTTAGCAGGTTAGTAATAACGGTTATAAGAAAGGGAAAGATCAATTAGCTAGTTTGAGATAATACATGTTTTTTGTGTAGAACAGTACAAACAGTATATATGGTATTTTACATCAGGGTTTTTTTCTTCTTATTGTAATCTCTCTTTTTTCGGAAGATCCTTATTGTAAACTTATTATATATAATGATCTGTAATTGGATAAATTATAATAGTGCATTTTTTTATATCAAAAAAGCTAAGATATTCTCATAGCTAACAACCGTGAGATTGAACTCTTGAGGACTAAATATCACTGAAGTAGATTTGAATTCTTTTAATAAAGTATTTTTCAAATGCATAACTAGAGAATCAATTACTGTAATTATTTACTAATTTCGTTTAACATTGTTAGTGATGTAAAATTATTTTACATTAGGGTGTATTATTTTAAAAGATCTATTTTGTACTATTTTTTTCTTATTTTTAGTCCTTTGTTTTTTATCATCCTTTATTTTAGTTTCTTAATTTTTTTGTGTGCTTAGTTTTAGTCCATTAAGGGTTAAACATAAATAAAAATTGAGGGATTAAAAACAATTTTTTAAAAAAGTTTAGGACAAAAACATGATAAATTATTTCACTATCAATGAATATAATCATTTTAATTTATATATAGTTATAAGGATGTATTGTTGATTTACAATTAAAAAAGATGGTTGATGTAAGTTCTATCACGTTTCCACTTGATTTTTAGTGAATTTTATGTTTTTACTATTCCCTTATATATATAAAATGTTTAAGTCTATTTGTACTTTCATTATTTCACTTTCCTCACGTCCCTTGTCATTTAAATACTCTCCTCTCATGAACTCTCCTTAAATGCATCCACTATTTTTTCTTAACTTTTAATATTAATTGAACTGTTTAACATGTTATAATTGAATATCAAAAATCATTTTTAAATACATATATTTTATCTTCAAAATTCAAATACATTTATAACATAACATGCATTTGAGACATGATCTTATGCGTTTAATATCAACTAAATGATTTAACTTAACTTTTTTATATTTTTCAATCTATAATTTTAAAATTCCTTAGTTCTAACTCTAATTTAAATATTTTTAAAATAAATTATAGTAATTAATAAAAACAATAATAATATATAATATTTATTTGTTATAAATTTATATAATATAATTTATATATTAAAAATAATTATTTATTGTAAAAATTATAAACTTGGGCATGTAAAATAAAGATTTATTTATCATCTGCATTTCACAGTCTGAAAATTCAAATAATAACTATTTTGTAATTTGCAAAATGTAATTGACAAATTCTTGATGAATCACCATTGAAAAACAACGGTGAAAAAAGTGGCATGAAAAGTGTGCAATGCTATTTCCGCATACGGTATTCTGCCGTCACCTGTGTCTTCATGGAGTCAGAGGCCTTCTATAATAATATTATCCAATATATAACGATCAGAAAATCAAGTTTTGGAAAATCAAACTTATTTAGCAAGATAAATAGATGAATTTCCAAGCTAAATGTTTGAAAATTTCTGCAAACAAGTTTCACTTTTGTACATATTAATTTAACAACTGAATGCAATATTTTATATGTAGTAAATTAAAATGTTTTATTACATTCTTTTAACGAATTAAATTAAATTAATATAAAAATATTTAAGTTAGTTTTAATTCAAAACCAACAATTCCTTCATTGGAGTGATATTGATTTCTATTTCCTTAAATAAGTTCTCAATTTTAATCGTTATGAATGAAAAAAAAAACATAATTGAAAAAGAAAA
>PYAF01006024.1:1496313-1565141 GCA_007407185.1 Glycine tomentella | reverse complement strand
TCAGTTTTCTTAATTAAAATTTTGGAGTCAAGTTTGTGAATAAAAAAAATATGATCGAAAAGAAAGATCTTATCAAAGTCATGTAATCTAAAAAAATACAATAAAGTTTATTTGAATTTTTAAAATTAAATATAATCTAATTTAAACTGACTTAATTATTAATGTGATCCCTTTCCTTTTTAAAAATATTCAACTAGATTCCTTTCTTTTCTCTTAAAGGAGATTCATATCTTATTAAAAACTTCAATTAAGAATATGTTGTGAAAGTTGAAAAGTTAACAATAAACTGAAAAGTTAGTTGGTAGATGAAAGTTTTTAAGTTAGCTTATTAAATTATAAGGGCAACTCCAATGCTTTCTTATATAAGAAACTCTATTTAAATTTAAGCATTTCAGAAGAGAGAAAAAGTAAAAAAAGGATGTCAAATCAGCTAAGAAACTCTCCTAAGATACTGTATTGGAGATGGTCTAAGTGTTAGTAAAATTAATTGTTGAAATAATTGAAAAATGTAAAATGATATAAATGAAATATTTAAAAAGGATAATAAGAAAATTGAATAAATATTTTAAGGATAAAAGGGAAATAAAGTATAAAAAACTAGAAACTACCTTTTAAATAATACTAATTTAAGTAACATTTCAAAAACAAAAACATAGGCTACTTAAATTCTTATTTATCGAATAAACATACAAGTTTTTCAACTAGTAAAAAATTATAAATTAATTAAAATGACTTGTCAAACATAATCTTTTTTCAAAAATGCTTCAATTGACTATTTTTGTCTAATTGAAATTGATTTGGTTAAGTTATAAGTTTTGATGGTTTAAATTTACTAATAATGACAGTTTTTATCAGTCCCTATATTTATTATTATTTTTAAATCATAAAAATATAATATATATATATATAATTTATAAATTAAAATTAAAATGGTAACAACACCATGGAAGGATTTCTTGCCTACAAGAGTTTTGTTGTAACAAGTTTTCATTGTGTTATCGTGGAGGTACACAACAAAAATTCATTGTGATTAATATTTTGGTCATTTTAATCAATGATAATGTCAAGGGGTGCCATTAGCAAATGGATAGTGTTTTTTTTTTCTCTCTCATGTCTACAAGAAAGTATAGTTTAGTTGATTAAATAAGTTGCATGTCTTATTGTGAGTTTCCTAATACTTATCTTTTATTTTAACCAAAAGAAAAAATCAAGTCTTAAACCCACTCTACAAAGTTGATTGGAAGAAAAAAAAAAAGGAAGGAGGCTAAAATTATTTCTCAATTAATTTTGACTTCTATCTCCAAATTGAAAAATTTTAGATGTGAAAGAAACTTTTATGTTAATTGGATTAAATTATTTGTAAAAATTTTAATTTGATATTCTAAATTTAAAATTAATATGTTTATTTTTTCTTCTTAAAAAATAAATGGAGAAATGCAAGAGGTTATTAAACAGAAGAAGGAATACTTTAGATCTTTGCATAAATATGCCAATGATGAGAATTTGTAAAAGTTTAGATTAATAAGGAAAAATGCAAAGAAAACAGTGTGGAAAGCTAGAGGCAAAATTTTTGACGATTTGTATAAAAATTTTGGAAGCGAGGATGGAGAGAAATGTATTTACAAACTTGCAAAAATGAGGGATAAGAAGAGTAAAGACCTCACTTAAGTTAGATGTATCAAAGATGGAAATCAAAAACTTTTGGTAAGGGATGAAGATGTAAGTGGAAGATGGTTAAACTACTTTAACAAACTTTTTAATGGGAATGGAGACAAGAGTGAGATGGATTTGAAGGACGTTTTTGATTATTTGAATAGAAGATTTGTGCGCATAATTAATACACATGAAGTTAAGGAGACCTTAAAGAGGATGAAAAATAATAAAACTTTGGGAACTGATGATGTCTCTATTGAAGTATGGAGAGGCTTGAGAGATGTGACAATAAAATGGTTGACCAATCTTTTTAATAAGATTCTTTAAACAAATAAGATGTCAGATGCTTGGAGAAAAAGTATGTTTGTGCCTATTTACAAAAATAAGGGAGATATCCATAATTGTCCAGACTACATAGACATCAAGCTCATGGGTCGTACTATGAAGTTGTGGGAGAGAGTTATCGAACATCGCCAAAGGAGGGAGACCACTGTTTCTGTAAATCAAGTTGAATTTATGCCAGGAAGATGTACCATGGAAGCTATCTTCTTGATGAGACAATTAATGGAAAGGTATAAGGAAAAGAAGAAAGACTTACATATGGTGTTCATAGATCTTGAGAAAGCATATGATAGAGTCCCAAGAGAAGTCTTATGGTGGACTTTTGAGAAGAAAAAGGTAGCATTAAAGTATGTTAATGTAATCAAGGATATGTATGATGGGGCTACCACATGTGTGAAAGCTTGTAATGGAACATCAAGGTATTTTTCTATCACGGTAAGTGTTCACCAAGGTTCAGCTCTTAGTCCTTATCTCTTTACCTTAATGATGGACGAATTAACGAAAAATATTCAAGAGGAAGTGTCGTGGTGTATGCTTTTTGCAGATGATATCATACTTATTGATGAGACCAAAAAATGGTGTTAATAGGAAATTGAAATTGTGGAGAAACACTTTGGAATCTAAAGAATTTATGACAAGCAAGAGCAAGACAGAGTATATGAAGTGTAAGTTTTCGCGGGTAAGAGATGATGATCAAGACACAGTGCATCTACTTGGTCAAAAGGTACCCAAGAAAGATGTTTTTAGATACTTGGGACCAATGTTGCAAAAAGGTGGTGAGATTGATGAGGATGTAAATCATAAAATTAGAGCAAGGTAAATAAAATGACGGAGTGCATCCAGGTTTTTGTGTGATCGCAAAATTTTCCTTAAGCTAAAAGGAAAATTCTATAGAACAACTGTAAACCAGCAATGCTATATAGAGTGGAATGTTGGTCAGTACATAGGCAACATGAGCATAAAATAGGGGTAGCAGAAATGAGAATGTTAAGGTGAATATATGGATATACGAAGATGCATAAGATAAGAAATGAAAATATTCGACGAAAGGTATCAGTGGTACCGGTATGTGAAAAAATGAGGGAACATAGATTGAGGTGGTTTTGACACGTTATGAGACACCATTGGATGCTCTCGTAAGAACAAGAGTTTGTTATCAAGAACTCGACACAAAGAGGTAGAGGTTGACCGAAACTTACCTAGAGAAAGGTAATTAAACAAGATCTAATGGAGTGAAATATAGATTGGCGGACGGTATGTCTTAGGACGGAGTGGAGAAAAACTATAAGTTTAGTGGAGGGTTAAACCCAATAGTAGTTTTATATAGTAGTTTTATGTTCTAGTCGTTCTCTTATTGTAGTCATTTTCCTCTTTTTTTCTCTCTTCTTCCTTTCATTTCTCTTTTATTTTATCTTTTTTTTCCCCTTTGTTTTGTCTTATTTTCACTTTTTTTTCCCTTTTCCTTTCTCTTTCTGTATCTTATTTTCAATTTATCATTGGGTTCATCTACCATCAACCCTTATTAACTTGGGTTAAATGTGTTGTTGATATTGATGATGTTTTTTATTTTTACTTCTTTTTTCTTATGTGAACTAAATAAAGTGTCCTCCCTTCAATTAAAATCTCTCTTGCTTATTAAGATTATGTTTAGCTTAACTTCTCTTTTCCCTTTATTTTTAAAAATCACTTTAAAGTTAAAATTTAAAATAAGAATTTTAAAAATAAGGTAGAAGTTGTTTGATAATTTTAAATTTTTAACTTTTAAAGTTTCTCTTAAATTTAAAGTTGCTGTACATTTTTTAAAACTATTAAATTTACACAAAACTAACTATCTCACTCAATGGAAGAACACAGTCATAAAAATAATATATGAGATTTTGGAAGCATGACTGTGCAGCCAGAACATATTAAAGGATCATCAGTGGTTGGAATTATTGTAATAGTTTTTGCTTGTATACCTATAGAGGCATGATACAAAATAAAAATCAAAACCAGGAAAAAAAATGTCTATTAAAAGCATTAATTTACCAAAAAAATTTAACTTTTTCAGTGATTATAGTATATAATTAAATTTTTTTAATACATTTATATAATATTTCATGAATACATTATAAACATTTCCTTGTATTAGATTAGATAGCAGAGTTAAATTAAATAATTAATATATACCATTATATATTGGGGGCCGTTTGTTTAAACTTTAAAAGAAAATTGATTCTAAATAATTCTTTAAGAAAAGAAATAAAGGATGCTTCTTAAAAAAGAGTATAAAATTATTATTTTTAGACAAATACATAAAAAAGGAAAAAATATTTATTTTATTCCAGAAAAAGAGAAAAAAAACTATATACTGTAAGTGTAAAATAATTTTTTTGGTGTCATTTAATCATAAACCATCATTTATGATAAATTTATTTAATTTTTACAAAATCATCTTAAAAGTCATCCAAAGTGTAATTTTTAATTAAATGGTATAAAATTCTTTTATATTTTCAGAACATCACCATTAAACACATTAACATTTTTTTTTAGTGTTTAAACAAACCATCCTCATCCCCTTTGCCCCATCGTCTCATCATATATAAATGTGAACTAATATAAACGCTTCCATTTAAGACTGAAGGCAATGATTCAGAAATTTAATATCATTTAATAAATGATAACTGAAACAAATACAAAAGGAACAAAATTATATTTCACAATTCCATACACTATTCTTTTATCCTTGATCTGTTGAGATCATCTTTCCTCGTGGGGCGTTTCCTTGTTTAATTTAATAAAATGAACAAATGAGTTGTACTACTCAGCTAAGCAGGTGGTCTTGTCCTTTGCTGTATCACACCAGTTCCATAATCCTGAGATGGTGTCCACTGTCAACTCCCTTGACATTTAAAGCAAAACAAAACAAAACCTGCTATCATTATCAAGTGAGCCAACCACATTTAATCATACAACCAGGTTTGGAGTTGGGGACTTCAAAAAAAACTGAAAAGAGGATGTGAAGGGAAGGGAGGAGGGGTAATATAGATATTGGTTGTTATTGTCTGATCAGTGTCTGTGAACCCCATCTGATGTGTACCACTGTTCAGTACATCCAGAGAAATGCTGCAGAAGCAGGGACGTCTAAACAATTATGACGATCAAAAACAAAATTTGATATTTACAGCTTGAGCATCTGCTCAAAATTCAACCTCGTGAAGATCTTCTCCATAACTGCTACTTTTCACAGGTGTATGCATTAAAGATTCATCAGGCGAAAATCTTGATGGGGGCATGCCCAAAGCTTCCCCTAAAGGCTTAATAATATTGCCCATTTTTTGAGGGGTAAATGAATCATTAAAACTCCCACTCCATGAAGCTGTTCGGCGTGAATAAGGTAAATGAGAGTTATTTCCATCTGTTGCTCCCTGGTTTGAGATGTTACCCATACTTGGAAACCTTTGTATGGTCGTTGAGGATACATGTTTTGGGGATTGGTATGACCACTCATTTGTGGTAGAGGTTGAAGGATATTCATTTGTTGCATTGTCTTCTTGCTTGCTTTCTACTAGAGCCTCCGTTGTCCGCTCATTTGATGATGGTGCAGGAGTAGGAATGAAAAACTTTGCATTGGCAGCCAGAACCGGTTTCACGGATGGAACAGAAGGGGACTGAAACAAGTTTGCAGAGGTTCCACCACCTTGGTTGAAGGTGTCAACATACCTGTATTATCCACAAAACATTATCATCAATATTATGCCTTTCAAATTTTGTTGATGAGACTGATGAATAAGAAAAAAATCCTCAACCTCAAAAAAAAAAAAAAAATTCTCGTTTCTGGAAACTGAGGTAACTGCACAGAATAGCTAGAACCCATAGGTTCTTCCTCATTTCCTTTCTTTTCGTGTGTATTTTTAAGATAAATTTATTTAGGCCTACAAAACAATCCTCCATATGCCTGCTCAGCCTAATAAAAGAAAAAGATAAATTACATTTTAAGCTTTAACTATTATGATGGCTCGGCCTTTTTCTAGGTGCAACAATTCTTAGAGTTCTATAAAGGTCTTCAATTTCAAACTTTATAATATATCAGGGAAACCAATCGGAACTGGGAAGTCCACTTTGCAATGCTTAACAGATAACAAGTATACCCAAAAACAAAATTGACCCCTCCTTGAGATTATAAAATATAAATAAGCTAGACATTAAAAAAAAAATCAGCTGTTACCTTGATCTAACACCCAAACGACCCCGGGCCGAGAATTGATTTGCGCTGGTTGGTACTGGTGGCATCCCTGGACTAAGTTCAGGGCTAGCAGTTCTTATGTTAGAGCCCTCAATAGGAGGTGAACTTTCAGTCTTCAATGCAGATCTCAAGTTGTATTCAGTTGAACCATTCTGGAAAGCAGCAATTGTTGGAGGTGGTGGCAGAGCAGCAGCTTCTTCAGCTGGAAGTTCAGCACCTTCCTCCACCCATCTCTTCAGCTTCTCATCATAATAGAACTTGTTTTTCTCACCCAATTTAGCCTACATATATTGAGTAGAATAAGAACCATTTAAACAGGCACAATCAGAAGCACTGTTGTGAATAAAAAGAAAATAAAACAACTAATTATACCTGTCGACCAGAACGAGGTTTCAAGACTAGCCCTACTGTCTTTTGCAAAAGTTGTGAGCCAAAACCAAAGCGGGAAAAGCGAGATGTACCTCCTGATGCCTGTGCTTTTCCTTGTATTTCAGGTGATGTCGTTTCCTGTGATACATCAACCAGAACTTTTCCATCAAAACTTTATTAAATAACCAAAATTATGCTGAGGAAGTTGAAAACCTTCACAGTACACGTTTCATAGTACTCACACACCTGTCTTGGGGTTCGACCAATATCCGGCTCAGAAATACTTCTATTAGGCTTTGCCATTCTATTATTGCCAGCAGCTGTCCAGTCACTTACCGGTTCCATCGAAGCAGATGGAGCCAACGACATTGTTGATTGGCTAGAGGATACTCTGGGTGCCATATTTTGGTATAGATGTTCACTTCCAGGAACAGATCCTTGCGATGATGAAGGAGCAGGCGGTGGTAAACCACCAACAACTCGGTGTGCAGTGCTATCAAAAAAGTTGAGCAATTTGCCAACTAATTTTGCAGGAGCTAAATTTGCAGCATATCCACCCTGAACATTAAATAAAAAAAAAAAACATGATAAGTATCAAGTCTACCAAAATAATGAAGATTTAATAAGGGACAAGGAAGTACCTGTTGGTAAATTCTAATCCTCTCCTCAAGAGATACTGCTAATTGCTTCCACAATTCTACTTCTGGAGCACGGCCAGTTTTTAAGGATTTCAGTAGTGCTTGGCAGTACCTTGAAAGTTGAAATCAAATAAGAACAAAAAGAGATCATATAAAAAGTAAAATCGCATTAAAATAAGTTTAAATGAACTTACTTCAATGAGTCTGAAACCTTTCCCACTTCAGCTAGCATAAATGCATATATAAGCTTATATGGCTGAAATGGATGCAAAGTAAACTGAGAGTTTCCAACCACCTTTGAATATTCATATAACTCGGTCCTCTGTCCAAGTACCAATGAGGTAAGAATATGAAAGCTACATACTGAATCATATTTGAATATGTTCTTTTAAGAAAGCAACAGATCCTGAGGTTGCACAAGTATAACACACAGATGGGTTATTTAAAAACTTACAAAACAAAAGGTTTAAGTAAAAATAAATAAAATAATTTCATTTGAAGATAAACCTAGAAATAAAGAGCAAACTGGAAAAGAAAAATGCCCATCTTTTAAGCATCTAGACAAAATGACAAATATAGTCCAGAATATGAAACAGCCTAATCTGAGTCAGAGACAGCTTTTGGCAGATGGACACAGAACATACGCAATATTTTGTGAGAAAGGAACTAAAAATATGTACATTCAACAGAAAATCCAAATTTTGTGGAAGATACAACTTAAGAACTGGAGAGATTTCAAATTTACCTGGATAGCCTCTGGACTAGCATAAGTTCGAGGACATTTCCAGTGATCTGCTCCAATTAGACAGAGTCTTGCACTATCTGAGTATGACTCGAAGTTTGCTTCACCAACTAAATAGCAGATGTGTGCGGCAGTAATCTAAAATAAGAGTCTTAAATGAGAAGCAGAATGAAAAAACAAAAGTCATTAAAGAAAATAAATAAAAGATTGACAACTGTACCTCACTTCTTTCCTTCCACAAGCAATCACCTAGGTGAATAATTACAAGTTCATCACCTTTGGTTCTGTTTGCAGTTATTACAGCCAGATTCTCCTCCCAATCATCAAGCATACCATTGGATCCAACCTGAAATGGAAAAGCAACAACAAAATTTTGAGCTTCCAAATCAAATAGAAACAAATAACCTTTGAAACTATTAAAGCAACGTAACAATACGTCTGGATTGCACATATTTTGCATGGCTTCTTAGTTTATCCTATTAGCATTACCTGTGGAGACTGCTGAGACATATCAGAAGCACCAGGATGCCCACTATTTGAGGTATCGGTAGAGAATATTTCAGCTTGTTGCCCAGCAATTAGAAGACATAATGTGCGCAAAGGTGACCCTGCAACCAGCTGGCGAAGTGCCATTTGCTTCACTGTATCAACATAGAACTGCAAGCCAAATATGGACCAAATTCATCCCCCCAACAAAGGCAGTATGAGAAAAAGACTGTAAGACCTCAAAGGGACTATCTAGCTCAGGCATGAAATATCAGCAGAGAATTAAACAGCCTGAAAAACTGGCATCTGACCTGTTCGCCAAGTTGTGAAGCCAGAACAAGTGCAGGTCCCCACAATTGTCCTTCTTGTGCACATTGTAAAGCCTCCTTCTTTTTCCCAGAGACAAGAAGATTTTGGACCTCAAGAGCCATTGCCTATATCAAAATCAAAATCAGCAAAGGGTACAGAAGAATCTTGGGAGTGGAAGCGGATCAAGAGTTAAGTACACACCCTCATTTGTCCTTCAGAAGGCAAATTTTGCAAGCAGTGGCTTGGCATCCCATATTGAGGGAACTCGGTGCCACTTGTCTTGGCAGATGCAAAATGTTTTGCAACTGCTGACTCAGGAGTATCATTTTCCTGTATCAATACAAACCACAAAATAAGTGAATGACAGAATATGATTGAATCCATGAGGAATAGTATTCATGCCGTAATATGATTCAGAATCACAGACTATGTAGAGAATAGAGCACAACAGCCATTTGCGAAGCAATTAAAAATTATGTCATAAACTGCTCCAAACAGAAGTGATTCAGAAGTAGAGAAATAAAGGACAAATATCATCTACATCGACATGATACAAAAATTGCAGCATAGCATACATATAACATCTCCAAGATATCCATTGATGAAAGTTTCCAACGGTTAGTAAAAGTTTCCAACGCTTAGTAAAGTTGCAAAATCTTGTGCACAATACAGCTCTAAACAGAATGTTGATCAAGCTTGAAAAGTATAGCAAATTCAATTGACACTGTTTACATAAAGAAGGGGGGGGGGAGATTTGAATGCCTATAGATGTAACTTACTTTCAGTATAGTGTCTGTACCAAATGGAGAACGTAGCTTTCCATAATGTTGACAACCTATTTTAAGCAAGGAAAGAAGGAGTCTCAACCTTTCACCTTTCTTATAATCCATGTCAGGTGATTCGCAGTGTGCAATCCTCTCATCTAACCATTTGTACAGTTCCTTATTTCCAACACTCCCACCAACCAACGGACCTGGTAATGATTGCTGGCTCAGAGCACGGAAATAATTACTGGTATTATTTCCGATGCTCAAAGAATCCATATTTCCCGTGACAACTTCAATCAAGTTCAACACAGAAACAGAACCTTGTACAGAATCCTTCAGATATAAATGAATATACAATGTTAATCATTTTGATAAATCACTCCTAGGAAACCAGACAGTGAAAAGGAAACAATATTGAGCAACCTCAAAGCCTTTCGGAAACCAGATAAAGCATAAGATCAAACTAAAATGAGGAATCAAGAATTAACCTGGCTTCCATATGATGAGCTCAAAAGATTAGGATCTTTCATTATGATGAGTTTCCCCCCAAATCCAAAAGTTACTAGAGCATGAGAAGGACGCCCAGCTGATGATCTCCCAACATGAGGGGTATGTGAATACTGATGCCCACCCTGAATTGCTTGTGGAGAATAACTAAAGGGTTTTTGATTTTCAGTAAAATCATTTGAAGAAACATTTTGTTCACCAAACTTTGTGGTTGAATAATTAAACTGTTGAACAGTGTCCCCAGTAGGACCAAAGCTTGGTGGTTCAAAAGTTCCATTAGCCAAACCAAGATCATGGTTTACTCTATTGTACAATGCAACGGATCCAAAAGAACTAGAAGTATTTTGTTGATCTTTGTTCGCAGAAATACTTGAACCATAAGAATGATTATTTTGTTGGATGCCACCCGAAGTTATATTGTCCCCTCTTGTAGTGGCAGACCCAGTTGTGTACATGTCAAAACCCTGCTGGTGGTTAGTGCCATACGAACCACTCCAGCTGCCATCTACAGACTGACTATCAACGCCCTGTGGTCCATAATTATCAGCTTGGCTGTATTTGCTATACAAACTATTATCCTTGGGAAAGAAAGTACTGGCAGAAGCATGCCCATTTTCAAGTCCAAGACTAGAAGACTGGATGGTTGAATTGTAAGTTTCCAATGAACGCCATTCTTGGGCAATTGTGTCATAATACCAACCAGGATACTGTGGATCGAAAACCATATGATCTGGATACCCATTATTCCCTTCGGAAACCTGACTCCAGCTAGACACATTTTCAGTTGTGCCAGTTTCAGCTAAAGTTCCAGCAACAGATTGAGCAGTTTGCTGCATGTAAGAGATCTCTGTTTTCCTATCAGAAGCAGCAGTCCAATCTGCAGCTGTATTGACTTCAGAGCTTTGCTGAGTAGTGGCTGTTGCACTATAGCCATCTATTTGATACCATTGCCCGGTCTTGTGATCATACTTCCAGCCAGGATAAAGATCCTCCCAATACTGACTACTACTCAGATCCTGTCCATCTGTGTGTTCTTCTGAAGATGCAACATAAGCTTGATCTTCTTGATATTGTACATGATTAACTGAAGCATTTAATCCATTACCTTGCCTGTTTGAGTGGTTTTCTAAAGATCCATCATAACCTTGACCCTCTTGATATTGCACATAATTACCCGAGCCATTTAAGCCATTATTTTGAACTTCACTACCAGGCTTCACCTCAGTACTTAAATTATCATACACATTCCCCGTAAAATCCCCAGACTGATCTCCCAACTCACTGAAAACGTCAGAATATGGTCCCAACCCGCCAACTCCATTCAAATCAGCATGAAAAGAATTCCAACCCACCTCCTTAATCCCAGAATCACCGACTGTATCGCTCGTGCCTACAGCTGAAGCGGATGTGACTTCTGATCCCACCCCACTCCCATCCTCACCGGAATCCACCTTACTATCAAACCCAACTGAACTCACGGCGGGCACCGAATTTCCCTTCTGTTCAAGTCCTACATCTGATTCCACATTACCAAATTCCCCTTTGACTTTAACACCACTCTCAGTAGCATCAGAATTCTCAACCGCAGCAGCATCAACATCATTGATTCCCAGATTTGCAAATGCTTTAGCCTCATCGGAATCACCCCCTTCATCATGGCCAAACTTAACAGGCTCCATATCATCCTCAACAAGTTTATCAAAGAAATCCTCATCCGTCTGATCCTCCATGTGAAATGGAGGATTTGAAGCCATCGACCAAAAATCCTAACCTTTCACCGATTCCCCTCGATCCCACCAAAACACGCTCAATTAACCTCAGATTTCACCTCTCGCAATTCCTAACCTCAACCTCAGAGCGAAACCTCGAGATCCAAAACGAAAAGCCTCGATGTTACTGCTTCCTTGAAAGCTAAATCTCGAGTACAAGGTGCAATAACCAAAACAGAGAACAAGATCTGGGAATTCAGAAACACGCGCAATCCAATAACCAGAAATCAAGGAAAACGTACCCGGAAATTGCAAAACCTAAGACTCAATTCAACGATACAACTCTGCGATCCATGTTCTCAATCTTGCAGGCAACCAGATAGAGAATATTTGGAAAGAGTAAAAAAAAAGCCTTCGATTTCGGAATTCGCACTCACCACCAAGAACACAGAACAACTACGTTTTTTCAATTTAGATTATTTATTTCTTATCTATCATAAACAGTTTATTCGGTAATGTAAAAATATTTTTAACTATTGATAAATTTTTGAAGATTAAAAATAAGAAATTAAGATAATTCTTAAAACTACTATCATTAGAAAGAACAAATGTTTAAAAGAGTTTAATAACCACGTGCTCTCAATGTAAAACTTTAATATTAATTATTATTAGTATGCCTTTTAAGCGTAAATATTAAAAAAAAAACTTATTATAAATAGTAACTTATCTTTGAATAATAGTTTAGAGTTATTTTACATTATTAGTATATAGAATATTTTTTCTTCTTAAAAATATTCTAATTCAAAATAATTATTTTTATTTATAGTTTATATATGGATTATTGATTGATTTTATTCACCTCGTGTAATTTTCTTCTGATGGTCCGTTTATTTTATTTTTTCCACGTGGATGCTGTGCATACAAATATATAAATATAAGTATAAATAAATAATAATATTTTGGTAATTTGCAAATGTTAAAGACAAATTCTTTTGTGTACCGCCGTTGAAAAAAAAGATGGTGACAAAAAGTGGCCTGAAAAATGTGCAATGCTACTTCCACATACGGTATTTTGTCGCTTCACCTGTGTCTTCAAGCACCGGCAGGGTGGGTGTGGGTCAAAGGCCCTTCTCCTATATCTTCCAACAGAATGATCAGAAAATCACACTCTACTCTTTACAAAGATAAATAGATGAATTTCCAAGCTAAATGGTTGAAAATTTCCTCAAACAAGTTTCACTTTTGTACGCATTAATTTTAACATCTGGAAGGAGTATTTAGTAAATTACTAATGTATAATCCGCCAAACGAGCAAAAATCAGAAAAATAGATTTCATTTTCCATCTCAAACAAGACCAAACAACGTTGTTTAAATTGCATGTCAATGCAACCCGTATTAGTATTTAGTATACCCAACTTTACATAGTATACCTCCTTATATCTTACACCCACAACTTTGATAGAAAAAATTAGTTTGCATATTACCATAATTATTGATTATTGACTGGCGGTTGCAATGGGGGATACAATAGTGACTCTTGTCTTTATATGTGATACAATTAGGTGCGTATGCGCGGACCAAAAAAAGTTTGGTGGGTGTGCATTATATTTTGTACTTTCAATCATAGTGTCAAAAATCGGAATATAATATCAGGAATGAAATTCTGGGAAACAAACTTTGTGTTTTAGGTATTCAAGAAAATGCTACCGAAACTTGTATATTTTCCAGTATCATTTTTAAGAACTTTCATTATACTTTGTTGAAGAACTTTCATCAAACATGTAGTGTACGGTGTAATTGAATATTAATGCGAGCCTTTGAAAATCTGTTGAAGATCCCCTCCAAAACTTTAAGTGAAGTTGCTCGAACTCAATCACTTTCTTACTCTTTAATGAGAACTTCTTTCAAGCCACGCTGATTTCTAAACAATGAGTTTGATGTAAGTTCAGAAATATCAGTAATGTAGTATTTCTTCATTTCTTGAGAGGAGAGAGATGAAGTTATATCAAATATCAACATAATTTACACCGATTATTATATTAATGTATTTTTATTATTATTTAAAATTGGTTTAAATATATTTTTAATCCTATTTTTTTAATCCCTTAAAGTTTATCAATATATTCTTTAGTCCTTCCGTCAAAGCACTATTAACGGAATCTGTGATATTTTATAATTTAATCTCCATCCATCGTAGCTCTCTCCAAACCCATATCCCAAACCCCCCACACCTAACTTGGGCATGAGGATTTTATAATTTAAGGTTTTGGTGTTTAGAGATATTCAATTTTTTTCATTTATTTTTAATATATTACAGTGTTAAAAACTGTCAAAGATCGTATTTAAAGATTAAATTATAATATATCACGTATTCGTTAACGACACTTTAACAAAAGGACTATAAATATATATTGAAAAACTTTGAGACTAAAAAAAACTTTTAATTTTAATGATGAAATAAAATATATTTCATATTTAAAGGATTAAAAATATATTTAAGTCTTTAAAATTTGTAAGTTTTATTTCACAATTTATAAGTATTAGGTATTATCCATGAATCTCAATTAATTTTAATAAATAATAAAAACTGTGTTAAAAAGCATAATATTAATTCAAAACTTTTGATAACGCAAATCAATTAAATATTTAATGTGCATTAACATAAAAAAAAACAAATTGATTCACACGTGCACTAGAATAAAAACCTATTTGACTTATAGTAATTGTTACAGTCATAAACTAATTTTATTTTGCCATAATATTAAGGAGCAAAATAATATTTTTTGTAATGTCAATTATCAAAATAATCAACAGTCAATATAAAAAATCAAATTAATGTTTTATTCTAATAATTATCACCCAAAACAACTAATGGTTTCTACTGATTTCATAACACATAGCTAGAGTTGCTTAGGGTATACTCTTTTAACTAGCAATACAGATGTATGAAGGTGTGGAATGTGATAAAAAAAAATCCTAATAATATAATGACATATGTCATAATTTTGATTATAAAACTCAATGAAATTAATTTAAAATAACTTGTTTTAATAAATTGTGTCAAAAAAGATAAAATTTTAAAAAAGTTATGATAGTTATTAATTGTTATCATAACTTTTCCCAGAATCCCCTAAAAGAATTGCCAGAATCTCTTTAAACACTCGTAAATGTGAGCTTACAAGCTTAAATTAGTGAACTGTTAGCTAAACTTTTAATGAGTGAGGTCCATTTACTGTTTGTTAATATATTTTATAAGTAGATATAAAATATAAAAAAAAATTTAACACTATCTTCTGCATTATAAAAGTATTTCTAGAAACATATAAAGTGTATATATATAAAAAATAAGATTATAATAATGTTAAAGAAAATATATTTTATTCATAAAATAAAAAATAAAATGTAAAAAATACAGAATTTGAAACTCTTTAAATTTCAATCTCCCATTGTTGTTTTCTTTTCAATTATAGGCCCAATAAATAAATAAAAAAAAAAAAACTTGGACGAGTCTAACATAACCACCGACAGAGGCATATATAAAACCCATTTGAGAATAATGCCAATATTAAACCAAACGATGAGGTAACAAAGCTAAAGCTGATGGTGCTACTAACCGTTGACTTTATGAAGATCTCAACACTATTATTCAACACCATTATTTGGCCTTGCTGTTCACTTACAGGTTGGCCACCTCGCAATTCCTGTCTTCCTCTGATTTGTTTTTTCCTAAGTTATGTGTTTAAGCCTGAATTTTTTTACCAGTATGATTTGATATGAAATTGGATATTGCAATGGTGAATTGAATACCTTTTCTAAGGTCCAAATGGGAAGATGGTATGTATGATAGTGATGAAAACCAACAATTGGATACACTACAGTTAATAATGGAGTTAGGAGCTTATTACAATGTCGATGAACTTCAAGTTGTGTTCCTTTTGTCAATATAAATTCACCGACATAATGTAATGAGTGGAAGGAAGTTCTCTTGAAATGAACAAATCCAAATTTTTGGATAGGTTCTGTTCTTATGATAATGCTACTATACTTAATATAGTTTTGCCAATGAGTATGACATATAAATGGCTACAGTGTACTTGCAATTGTGTGGTTTGTTACTTTGTTATATATTCTTTTATGTAATTTTAACCATTTTATTATACTTTCTCACACACCATTCTTATGTATAAAAATTAAAAACCAAAAGACTCTTTAACTGTCATTAAAAATAATTTATTTATAGTCTAAAAAATTATCAAAATATAATTATAAATCCATTTATTTTTATCTCATTTTTATTTAACAAAAATGATTTAAAATAATATAAAATTTAAAAATCCATTACTCTAATTTTAAGACGATGAATAATTTGAAATAAATAAAATTATAAATATGTTAGTTATTTTAAAATATAATACTAATAGTCATCAAACTTCAAAGTATAGTTAATTAATTAAGTATGTCTTTTTATGTTTTTTTTACACTTATATATAAACTAGTTCAATAATTAATTTTTTCAAACAATTTTAATCCACTTAACTACCTTATCAGTTGTAAGTTTCTAGTATTCAGCTATAGATTTTAAGCCTTTGATTGGCTATCACCTTTTAATTTTTAGCTACCCTATTTGGTCTTTACATATATATATATATAGAGAGAGAGAGAGGAATAGTTACATTATTTACTAACTGTAGCAAATACACCTAACATTGCATATCTTTATAGGAAGCAAGGTTGCTAAAAAAAACTAGTCTTAAAAAAATAAGTATAACTAGTTTTATATATCTAGTTATTTAAAAATAGTTAAAAAATTATAATTAATTTTATAATTATGATTATAACTAGTTTTATATATAGAAATAATTATTTCGAATAACTTATATTTATTCATTCATAATCGATTATATAATTGATTTTAAATATAACTTGTTATATAACTAATTTATTCATTACCGGTTATATCCCATATTTAAAAACAATAACTGATTATATAAAATTATAACTAGTTATGATTATAATTGTAATACTTACTTATAATCTAGTTGTTTATTAATTATAGTTATAATTATGTAAATATCTAAATTATGAGTATTCCTTGAATAGGAAGTGAAGCAATAAATTAAAGATAAAATGTAAATGAAAGACATGCTTTAACTGAAATTTTAAAATATTTTATTATCTCATCATAGACAAAGCATCTTTTGACCTTAACACCATTTTTAGGTTAAAGAAATCTGAAATGGCAATGGGATACTTTAAGGCTTTGTTTGGGAGTTAGGAGAGGAAGGGAAGGAAAGAGATTCAAGAGAAAGGGAGGAGAAGAAAAGGGAGGAAAATAAGGAAAGTTATTTTCTCCTTATTTGGGAGTTAAAAATATATTAAGAGAGGAAAATAGATAGTTAATAAGAAATTTTTACAATTTTTTCCTTATTTAAAAAATTAATACATTATATATTTTACACTGACTAGGATAGAATAATAATTTTATTAACACTGACTGTATAATAATAATTTTAGGTACTTTTCCTTCTAAAAACCCCAAATAAGGGGGACAACAATTTTAAGGCTGTGAAGGAATTCAGAGGAGTTTTGAAAATCCTCAAATCCTTTCTCTCAGAAATTAAAACTCTCAAACAAGGAGATGTCTTTACATAAACCTTTCACTTTCCTCTCTTCCCCCTCCAAAATCCCTCTCCCAAACAAAGCCTAAGAGGCCGCGTTAGCAGCCACACAGGTGGGTTTGTAACATCTAAATCATTAAATTTATATATCTTTTTATGTAAAAAGAAATTTATATATATTTTTACCTATATAATTCTTATTTGAGTTACTTCTTTTCAATAAATTAACCTCTAACCCAAATTATTGGTGTAGTAGTGTAAGATCTCATTATCTTTATATCATTGAAAATTATTTATTTAGCGAAAGAATTCGTGTTCAATTCTTATTATGTGCAAAATTTCTTGCTGTAACGATAACCACTAATCACAAATAAGATTAGTCTCTGATCCAATAAATTAAAAGATACCCATAATCTTTGACCTAATACAGAAATAAATAATTTAAAGGCCTCCGTACCATGTCCTACTTAAATTATCTATTTTTCTAATGGAATGATAATTATGCATTTATGTTTTTTTAATGCTTCTACTACATTAATCTGCACATTACAACCTCAGCTTCCAAACAGTATACGCTTACCCATCCCTATTACTCAAATATAAGATATATATATATATATATATATGTATGTATGTATCCAATGCATACGTCTCTGTGTGTATAATGTATCTTTTAAAAAGTATTTCAATTTTTTTAAAAAGTTAATGTTTGACTTTATAAGACTCGTGCTAAGTATATTTAGTGTGTGCCTTTACTAATTACATCTTTATATTTTGAAGCTGATTTTTACAAGATTATTGATTTTTTTTCCAAAGTTTATTGAGGAAATGAAAAGAAATGCTTATTTCTCAATATATAGTGATGGAACCTAAGACATACGTTTTGGAATGGGCCTGACAAGTGGAAACGTACATATATGTTGCTTCACTACTGTACTTAGCAAAAAAGGAGAGTGGATACAGCAATATCTCTGTACTTAACCTTGAAGCCCTTTGGACCGATAAATTAGAAAGCAAGACCTCGAGGCCGAAGCCGAAGTATCGAATAATCTATTAAGAGGACAATGTTCTTTAAAATAAGCAGTGATATATCTAACTGTTAATTTAATTCAAGTTTATATCATTATCTTAACTTACTGAATTTAAAGGTGTGTTTTTTAACTTTCATTTGGTAACAAGAGAGGAAGAAGAAGAAGAAGAAAATGCTTACTTTTAAAACAGATTTACATAAAAGATTTTTTTAGGGTTTGTGTTGTTTTTGAAACCTGGAGAGCCACGGGATGGATCCTTTGCAACGATATTTTACAGTGTTGAAATCTCACCATTAATTTTTTAAAAATTTTATTTTATAATAAAAAATATCATGTTAATGAAATTTAATGAATGGTTAGGATTTTTTGCCGTAATAATATCACCATAGAGGATCCGTTCCTGTAAAGCCACATAGATTGTTGGGAGGATATCCAGCTGGACTACGGGGCAAATGGTTAGGTGCCAAGCTTTGTAGTTTGATGTATGCTTTTAAGAAAACTTCAAATAGGAAGAACAGGTTGAATCAAAAGAAACGGAAGAAAGAAAAAGGATGGGGAAAAGGGAAGAGAAAGTGAAGGAGAAAAACTAGGACATAAAGAAAGTGAAGTTATTATCATGTCAAGGGCATGAAAATTAAGACCAGTTAAAGTTTCCGGAGAGGTTGAGATTCAAGAATTTAATAGCCATATTTAATCGAAGGATTTAGTATTAATTAGAAGTTCAAAGTTGATAAATTATTTCAAATAAATAAAAGAATTTAGTAAAACTATTTGTTAAACCCGTTGATAAGTTAACATAAAAGAACGAATTATGATAATATAGTGAAGATAAAATATAAAAAAAATATAAATTCAATTCCTTCGTGTAATAATATAAAAAATACTTTTCAGGTTGACAATCTACAACACGAAACTAATGTAGTATGTAACACAGTGATTATTTTGTAATATAAAGGCCAGTTTGTTTAAGGGTAACTTTATTTAAATTTTAAAAAATAAATTTAAATTAAATATTTTTTATATAAGTAATTTTTTAAGAAGCAAATAAGATTTACTTTTTAAAATAAAATAAAAATATTATTTTTTTAAAATAAAAATGATTTACACAAAATACTAAAAAATAGAAAGTTATTTATTCTATTAAATTTGACATTTATTTCAACAAAAAAGTTTAAACAAATTGATCCTAAAACTTATTTGTTAAAACAACAATTTTATTTTAATAAAATAATTAGTTTTTAAAAAGCTTAAACAAACTCAACCTAAGATAAAATTTTAAATTAATTGATAAAGAAATAATTTAAAAAACACTTTTTAGATGGGTTATAGAGAAAGCGATATGGAAAGTGTTCCTAAGTCAGTTTTATAGTTACTAATATAGAATGTCAATATTTTCTAAACCTTTTTAAATTCTAGACCAATATTTAAGATTAGTATTTATTTGTTATCAGTAGAATATATTTATTTTAAACAATATAAAAATAGTCGATCACTTTCTATATCCATTGCTATTATAATTTATCTAGAATGTTACATATTTTAAAAAATTTAGACTTGATTGTTGGTCATGTGTGCTGTGGTGTTATGGTCGTGTCGGTTTACCACTGGGAGGGAGAGAAAGTGGGTGTCATTAGTGGAAGCATAATGTGTGTGAAGGGAAGGGTTTGGGTTACGCTGACTTGACTGCATGCGAGAGAGTGTGTTTTTAGTTGCCATTTTTCAAGTTAGCTAATAAATTCAAAACAATATAATATGATCAATTGATTATAATTTGATATTTTGTAACTATATATATTTCAAATAATCATCACTTATTATACAATATATTTATTATCTAAAAAATAGATAATATTTTTATTTTCTTTTTAAAGTAATAACATAAATGAATTTATATTATAATTTTAACAATTTTACATTAGAAAAAAGTGATAGTTGATGAGTGTGAGACCATATTAAAGGAATAAAGGTTCCTTTACACAAGAAAAGTAAAAGAGAAATTCAAATAAAATAATTATGATAAAAACAAAACTAATAAAATAAGTTAAGAACTTGTTAACTTAAATGTAACATGATGTTTATAAGAAAAAACATTATAAGTCAATAAAAATTAAAAAACTCCTTTGCAAAACAATTTTACCTTTGTCAAAGAAGCTTTCTAATCTGTACAAAAAAAGAAGCTTTTAAATGAGGCAAAACAGAGGAAATATATTGAAAACTTTTTCTATTTTAAAATAATATTAAATTATAAAGTTAAAATAAAATTATATTACAAATAACATGGTTGTAGTAACATGTTAGAGTTTCACGATAAATACATTATAGCAGAAAGGCTGGAAATATACGACAAATTTGTAACGAAAAATTAGTCGAATCTCTTTTTGATGTTTTGTAAGGGCAAATTAATTAGACCCTTCCAATATCCAGTACTCCAACTCACCCCGGATTAAGCAAGCTACATAGGACCAAGGCTGTCTTGATGTGTCGAAAGCGATGAGCCAGCCATGACTCAGTTTCACACTTTCACCTTCGTCCTCATGTTACTTTAATACACTTCTACTTATGATTAAGAAATAAAAAAAAAACGTTTCTGATGTCATAAAATGCTGCCTCTTAATTTTTTATGTGAATTTTCACATTTTTGGATACATAAGAGCACTTATAACACGGCTACTTATGCAAATTATTTAAAAATAAGATGTATTAGTTTGATGCCATATTTTCCATACAAGCACGATCACTTAATAATTTTTTTTTTATCAATAAAATAGTATTTTTCCAGACCAAAAATCAACACATATTCAAGCAATAACACATGATTTTATAAAATTTAACATATAATTTTTCCAATCTAAATAAAGTAGGTTTTCTATGAAAAAATAAACAAAAAATAAGTTAAATCCTCACTTTAATAACCTTAGTCTTAGAGTGATTTTTTTATAAAAAATCCTTAATTCTATATAACATTGTAGAACACCCAAAATTAAAATAAGTAACCCATTTAAAAAAGCATACGTTATAGATGCCTCTAAATATTTTTAAAACACATTAAAAACTATCCTACATGGACCTTAACACAATTAGTAATTATTTTTGTGTTATTTTAGCGAAATTTTGCACTAAACGTGAACCCAAATAGAAGATTAAAAGCGTACAAAATTGTAAAAATTTATTACATCTTTAAACTTAATTCTTTACCTTTCGATGAGATTTTAAACACACGCTTATTAGGGTGTAAGCGAATTATGTTTAATCCACCAACTCGGATTGTTTATGTTGCACCCAATTAAAATCAGAGTAACTTTAATCCAATCCAGACCCCTTAACTCCTAGCACTTATAAACCACTCATTTCCTACTAAAAAATAAATACACCATCATCACTCCAGTAAAGTTTTTGTGAAGCAAGACATCACATGATGGAACAAAAGGCCGCTTATATTTTAATTCTATTCCAACCGTTATTACTATCATAAAGTAAACAAACACCCCCCTCCAAGTTGTTAAACGCTTATTTTATATTAATCCTTCATTAAGCATTTGATCTGCGCGTACTCTCTCTATCTTATCATAAAAATCTGACTATTTCTTCGATAGAAACAGTTCACTACGGGGCCTCCTCTTTCTACCCGGATTCTTCGTGCTGTTCAACAACGAAGATAAGTCTTTCATAATAAAACAAAAGTATACCTATCTACACCCAAATTTTTATACAGCACATAAAAATTGAAGGATTCTTTTTCCTAGTAACATCCTCCCGGTCTTCACGGAACTAACTGCAGGGCTCACAGAAAGGAAACGATTTGCAGCGTTTATATTGCCGTTTTTCAACTCCGTCCATGGAAAATCCATTTCATGCTTCACGCGATTTAAAGAAAAGACAATGATGATAAAAAAAAAAAAAAAAACGAAGCGAGAAATTTTAGATTATTATTATTATTTTATTTTATATCAAAAGTAGGACAGGGGAGAGACCTGGTGAAACAGAATCAGAGCACAAGAACGGAATTGAGCACTTTAGTACTTTCAAAGGCCAAAGCTGTTGGTCCACAACCATGAACCAAATCCCCAAAAACACAACAACTGAGTCTCTAAGTTGCACCTTGCAACTAACTAGGAAAGCTTCTAGTTTTTCGAGCCAAAACTCTTACTACTAGTAGGAATTTACTTCTTTTCTTTTTATAAGAAATCACGAGTATTGTAAGGAATTATGTTGGAGTTAACTAGGATTATACTCAAAAACTCAAACTTGAAATCAACGCAATTAAAATAAAATAATTTTATATAAATTGATTGCGATGTTACCTAGAGTAACAATTTAGTAGCATGTGTAAGTTGAGAATCTAGACACAACAGAACATAAATTATAAGCTATGATTGTAGCATCAAAAGCATTTGATCTAACAATGAGCGCAATGAAATATTGTTAACTATAAAAAAAATGAAAAACAATTAAAAAAAAAAAAGAGAAAAAGACTTTACCCAATTGCTGTAGAGAAGAACAAGTAATTATCAGGCATCAGAAACAACACTAAGGTCGTCATCTTCGGGCGGAGCTGGCAAGTTGAGATCTATGAAGCTCTCTTTCAATCTAACAGAATCATTATTAGCGGTTGAAGAAGAAGAAGGCACGAGGTGAGATCTCTTGTGGCCACCGAGTGCTTGACCAGACCCAAACACCTTGGAACAAAAGGGGCATTGGAAGATTTTACTATCGTTACCCGAACCTTCGCAAATGCTTCTGTGACTGCCCAATGCGCGTGAAGATCGAAACATCTTCCCGCAGCTCTGACACTGGTGCTTCCCGCGAACTCTCCTCAACTTGATCTCTAGTACTGATCTCTCACCCTCCTCCTCTTCTTCTTCTTCTTCCTCTTCGACAATATCGTCATTAACATTAACAACGTTGATGTTGTTGTTCTTACTCCATCGGTCTCTCGACAACATCATGAGACACATGGCGACATCTTCCTCGGGGGAAGTGTCGGAGACCGAACTGACGGGCTCAGGCGACTCCATGAAACTAAGTTTGGGCTTTTTTTGTTCCAAATTCACGGGCCTTCGGGTTCGCTTGGATCGTCGGCGAGTTGGGTTCTTTGACTCGGTCTCGCTCTCCCTGTCTTGAACGACAGAGCCCGTGTCAAACTCGGGATCTGCGAGCCTGAAGCATTTCTTGGGATTCTCTCTTAACCCATAAATCAGGGACTTTTCATCGTGTGTGGCTTGTTCTTGTTCTGAAGAGGAATTGGAAGAGAAGGAAGCAGCAGCAGCAGCAGAGGGAGAAAGTGGTGGTTTGGGGGGAAGAGGGAGGGTGGCTAAGTGAGCCTTCATGTGGCCACCGAGGGCTCTGCCATTGGAGAATGTTCTGGAGCAGAGCTTGCATTTGTGCCGCTCCATTAGAGAGAGGACTTTCTTTGTTTATTCTGATACGATTGGTTTGGTTTGGTTTGGCCTTTAGGCTTCTTTGGGGAATTTGGGAACTTAAAAAGGAGTAGGTAACAAGCATTCCTCCACCAATAGGACACACTACCCAAAAGTTATGGTTCAGCATTTTATTATTATTGTTATATAATATATATATATATATATATATATATATATATATGTCTATGACTATGTGTACGTATTTACATGGGCTGTGACTTGGGAAGCGTCAACACAAACTGATTGGAACAGTGGCATTCATTATTCGGTGGCAAAAAATTAACAAAGTGTGATCGTGAACAGGGAAAAGAGCAACAACCAACATGCAAGCCTTGCCCGTATGGAATAACTTTTCCCATTTACTTCTTTCTGTTTCTCAACCTCTAAAAGGGGTATCAAAACAAGCACCGCTTATTTTCTTTTACAAAATAGGATCTTCAGGATAAAAAAAGTTTTACATTGTAAATTCACCACAAATTACTGTGTATATATAATACTTATACTAATAATGATTTTTTTATAATTGTTAATGTATTTTTTACACTAATTAACAGTATTTATAACTGTTTTCACAAAAAAAAAACTGTTAAACTCTTTTTTCTTTCTAACTCGTATATTTCTTCAACGACCATGTTTAAAATACTTTTGGAAATTAATTGTCAACGTTTCATTCAGAAATTTAAATCTTAATTTGTAATTTGTCATATCACGTGAGAAATTTTTTTTAGTTGAATTCAATCATCACCGGTAAGAAATTAAACATGTTAATATTCTTCTGGTAACTAAATTGTACATAGGTTTAACATACCTAGCCAAGAAACAATTAAGGAAATGTCATCTGACATCTTAAGTCTGTCTCAGGGTTCATATATGACTGATATCACGTAATTCTCAGGTGACCGTTACTCTTAAGATTGGAGATGTTGTGGGTGAGTTTGTAGTTGGAAACCGACCATTGAGAAGGTCAAGTGCTAAATTGGGAGAACAATTGGCCTACGGCCAAAGGGTTATACAATCCCTCAACTTTGAGTGCGTAAGCACGAAAAAGTTTGAATATATATGAACATTTCTTTTTGCAATTCAATTTTATTTTCATTTTGTTTGGCGACTGTAATTCAATATTTGAGAAACAAACTATGCAGCTAAAAAAAGGTTCCATAATCGACTAGCATTTGGCTGTGTTGTGCAACTCTCTAATAGTAAATGGTTGGTATTATGTTGCAAATTATAATAATAAAGATGACTATAATTGGCGCTCGGATCCTATATCAACGTCATGCTAATGGGAACTTTTCCTTCTTCTTTTTCTTTTACCAAGTAGATAAATGATCGATAGTTATCAAAATTAGCACAATATTAAAACCTTTCCGTCATATTTTCAAAAATATCAAAAGAAAAAATCAAAATTAAATTGCTTCTTTACGGGATGGTCAGAGATAATTTGCCTCCGAATCCCAATTTCCAAGCCATATATTTGATGTGGCAAAGCAGAAAAAAAATGCCCTAAGACCTAAAGTATAAAAAAGCTATATATTATATGTTTTATTAGTAGGCAAATTAATTATGACCCATTCTTTAGCAAGGGAAGCACAATTTCATGCTGGCAGCGATCTTGTTGAGATTACTCCTCATTATATTCAGGATCTTATTTTATCTGATATGAATTAAGTGTTCTGTTTAAAAAAGAAGAAGCTATATATCATGTGAAAAATAGGAAATATCTTAAATTGGAAAATCACGTTTTTATAAGTAATTTATGGATTTACTTATAGTATTTTATGGATCTTATTTTAAGTGTTCTGTTTTATGCATTTACTTATACTCTTTAGGTGCAAATATATAGAGAGATGGATAATTTGAGTACAAGTTATAAGCATTTCATCGATTTCACTACTTTCAAATAAATAAAGTAAGAGCTTTTAATTTATTTACTATTGGTGTGAAATATTTATTAATTTTATTTACTCATGTTAAATAAATTTATTTTATGGACATAAGTCTGAGGGGATTAAATCGCATTAAATAAATTTGTGTGATATTTTACTTATGGAAAAAAAATTAAAACCTATTAATTAAAAATTAAAAACCAAAATTGTGATAAATAATATATAATCAACTATGAAATTAAATTTAAATAATTTCAAAATAAATTAGATGTAAGATTTATTTTTTATTGGCCAATATTAATTCGTGTTAGATGTTAATTTTTGTTGAAAGAGAAATTATAATATTGCAAGAGAAAACCTATGTTAGTTTGGGTTAGTTGTTAATTTTTGTTGGAGAGATTAGTATATTGCAAAAGGTACATGTTTATTTTTGTATAAGTAAAGTTTATAATTAATACATATTTTTAAACGTGTCAATTATTAGAATAAAAAACATGTAAATTGTAATTTAGATCAATATTAAAAAATAAATTATGATGTGAAGTTATTCTTAAATGTTGATGATGTCTTTTCAATAAAAAAAAAAAATTGGAGCAAAATAAACCCCCCTCAATGAATCATTCATTCATCTTATGAGTTCTGAAGTTTTTGTACGAAAGAACTAAAGTAACTATTTTTAACCTAGTACTAACGCAGCAAAGAGCAATAAAAGTAAGGAAGTGGTATTATCTTGACAACCTGTCGTGCGCAAGCAGCGCAACCTCTCACCACGAGACATGTCAGTTTCATTTCGAATAATAAGATGTGACTCCTTTCAGTAAATCTCCACTCTTTAAAATCATAAAAGAGTACGTAGTATTATTTCAGTCATTAAAATTATTAAATGATAATTAGCTTCTCTATCACGAATGTAGTTATTTAATTTCGCATATTACAAAATTGAAGACTCAAAGTTAAAATAATCCATCATCGAATGGCCCATATGCATTTAATGATTTGTTTCTTCAATTCTTAATTTATTAAATATACATAATTTAAATAGTAAAAAAACAACTCACAATAAAGAACAGTGTTAAAAATAAGTCAACTCAAATTTAATATGTTTGAATTCACTTAATAAAAAGTTGGCAAGTTAAACTCAAATGAATTTTCTTTTTGGTTTACAATCCAAATGAATAAATTTAATATAGTACTAGTATACATTTTAATACGAGTAATGATACTCATACAACAATATTTACAACAAATTGTACAACATAGCCAAGTCAGCAAAAATTCAAATTTCAATAAGAAAAAAAAGAACAAAATTTCTATCCTGATAGGTGAAAAAATAAAAAACAAATCGTAGTTTTTTTTTTTAATATCCAGCAATCAGGACAAAAAAATTATCATGTGGTGTTGGTTTTCATTCAACTTCATCTCTCCCGCTTTCTTTCCCCCTCCTTTTAATGGTTTTTATTTTTTATTTTTTGTGAGAGATTGTTTTTTCAGAAGATGATCCTTCAATGGTTTTTAGCCAAGATATTGCTTTTCAACTCATGATCCTATCACGACGCTGTTTTTGAGTGAAGCATACATAATGGGTTGGATGCAGGACTCGTTGGCTCAGTAAAACCAACATGGAAATATGGTACTCGGTGAAAAAGGACAGCGATGCTTGTAATCAAAAAACATGGAAGGAATTTAATGGTGGTGCCTGAACAAGTAAAGGGAGAATATAGAAAGCCATTGAAGGAGGGGGAAGAGCACGAGAAGATGAGGCAGTGAAGGAAAACTGGCATGCGAGCAGTCTGGAATGTGTATTCTATTTTTATCAATTTTTTTATTTATTTTGTTGCTGGATTTTTTTATTAAGATTTTATCTTTTATATGATAGAAAATTTGTTTTTTTATTCTTTTAATATACATTAGTTTGAATATGATATAAAATTATATTAAAATAAATATCAGTATTGGCAATTTATTAATTTGAATATATATATATATATATATATATATATGAGTTATTTGTTTAAATGTTCAGATTATAAAAATTATACAATCACAATGATCATTGTTACTTTAATTATAATTTTTATTAATGACAAAAATATATATTTGTATTTCAACAAAAAAAGAAGAAGAAAGAATCAATATGTTGCTAATACGTGACAATTTTCTTTTTCTTTTAGTCACTGCAAATTTTATGTTACTTTTAGATCATGACATATTCTTATCGTTTTTTTTAGTCCTTACTATTAGTTCTAGTTAGTTTATTGAGGACATGACTAACAAAAAAAATAGTTAATATAATTGTAGAAATAAAGAATATTTTAAATAAGATAATTAAATTATTTTTAGGTGTGTAAATAATTAAGTAATGTATTTGTTATTTTATATGAATAAGATTTTCTTTACATTTTTATACTAATAAGATAATTACATATGATTTACTTTTATATTTATTTAATATATTATGAACAGTTATTTTTTTTTATTGATTTGAACATTGTTCTTACTTTTATATTCACTAATTTACTTTTAACAATACACTTTCTAAAAATAATTAATTTACTTATATGCTTATAATTTATTTTTAATGTATTACTTTTGTTTAACGAGGATTGTTTGTTAACTAAACTGCAATATGATTTTCAATGTACAATAATGATTACAATAATGCTCATCAAGCGAACACAAAATAGCGATAATAATGGGAAGAAGTGGGTAGAGCCAATATTCTTCTTGAAATTCATTTGCAGTGCTTCATCCCTGTGGCTGTGGACTTTGATTCGAGGACACTCAACAAATGCTAGCTGGTCGAGTACACGCTTGAAAAAAAATCAACTTGCTCGATCCAAACAGGCCTTGCCATAATTAAATTAATCTTGGTACGTATAGGTATTTTTTTTTAATTTTTTTCAACAGCAGTATATATAAGGTGGTTGTCTTAGGCATCTAAGTGAAGTACAATATATATAATAGGCATGAGGGATGGTCGAGGCATTGCATTTTGCATGCGAAACGGAGTGATAGATGAATGATCGTAAGGGACCACGATCGACTAAACTTGACAGACATAGATATATCACAGGATTATAGAATGGCCTACATGCATGGCTACACCACAAGACGAGTGACTTAATGCCATTTACTATTGTTACTCATGTCTGCTGGAATTATGTATATACAAACTTGCATTAATCAGATAAAATTTTATCCATAAATGATAGTTATTAAAATATAGTTTTGTTAGCAGATGAAATCAAATTTGAGATTTTTTTCCTTTTAATCATCCAACTCATCTTATATTTCTTTACACCCATTGTATTCCATGCCAAGGAAAACAATTGTTAAACTAAAAAAAATAAACAATTTTTTAAGAGAATACTTTTACATTACACCAATTAATTTAAATTATATAACATGAGCATGAGTTGGATATATGTGGAGGTAAGTGAGTGAGATTCTGGGGAGAGGACATGTGGGGACTGGGGATACCTTGGTTAAAGGCAGAAAACAATAATTAATTATTTCACAAGTCCTGTTATTTATATGAATTGATATATTTAAAAAATATATCATAATTAGTTAATTACTGGTTTCACAATATAAAATACCACGTTAAGTAAATTTATGTTAAAAATATTAATTTCATCTCATCAAGTCATTTCCCATTTATAATTTATAATTCAATAAAATGATGTCAATTTCGCCTTCGATGTTAAACTACCTCGATGTTAAAAATAACATTGATGTGATGACCATTTGAACATGATAATGCTTATGTATTTTAAGAATTAAAATGGATATTTACTTGATTTATAGGGGGAAAAACAATTTTGAAGGAAAAATTTTATTTTCTTTCCAATAAAGAAGAAACACTTTTCTATGAAGTTAAATTATTTAGAAGAATAATATGCCGAACATATAAATACCAAAAGAAGAAGCGAGAATAAAACTTGGGTGAGTATAAATTTTCATTTTTTGTTGTGCTCTGAAATGTCAGCGCTTCATTTGTCTTTGCAGATCGTACTGAGATAAAGAATATTCACAGTATTATATAAACAAATAGAAAGCGATGGATAGTTGGCGGGTCAACTAGAAATTGATGTTGCATGTATAATGCATCTTCTGGATTGGCGTTTAACCATATTCCCGTAAGCCAAGGGCAAGAAATTACTACATCACAAGACTTTTCGATCTGATTAGGATATATATGAGATAACAAAAATATATAGCTGAGGTTTGTGAAATTGTATAAATTAAAGATATAAAAGTTCCAATTTTTTTTGTCAAAATATTGTTGATTCTAAGATGGCGAGTAGGTGACTTGGTTGTTGCTGTTTTCAGTCGCAGCCCCATGAGGAAGTTCTACCATTTATTACCACAAGAATATTCCAAAGTGATATCAGCCATGTTCAATTGTTGCAGTTTTTTTTATTTTATTTTAGGGGATGGTGTGGAATGAGAATTCAATTTGCAATTTTAGACTTTGAAAAAAAATTCTAAAATGAACTTTTAAGACAATGATAAAATACATATAAATGTGGCTAGAAAAATGTAAAAGATAAATCCATTTATTTAATTCACCCTTATATATATATATATATATATATATATATATATATATTAGGTTTGGTTAAATTATGGAGAAAAGATTAACCATTAATTCTTGCAGTGGTAATTAAGCTTTATGTAGTTCTGTATTTTTATTTTTTTTTACTACCATAATAGTATATGAAAGGGCTGGAAACGATTATGTCCGCTGGTTTCTAAAGGCCTCTCCGACTTAGTTGGATGGGAATTGGGTACGATGGATTGGTCCATGAAATTGACATGGCATCGGTGAAGTCGGTTACTGATTCTGCGGTTGGCAGAGCTTGGTTTTGTGCCCTCTTCTGTCTCCACTGCTCACTGGCAAACTCATATTCAAAATTCATAGTATAAAGGCTGTCTGAAAATAAATAAATAAAATTAAGACCACCTGCAAAATCAGTACCAATGTTGTTGTATAAAATTGATACATTTAAGTTAGGTATACTATTATAAGAAAATATGTATTAGTTATACTGATTCATTTACACACACATTGGCACACGAAGGATTAACTTACAATTATATATCACTTCAATTATTTATGTTAAGATTGAACAACTATCAATATATAATTAATGTATATGTATTGTCAGTGTAAAATTGTTTTAACCAATTAAATTTTTCGATTTTGTTACATTAGATCATACTGTTCTAATTAAATTAAAAATAGAAACCTTAAAAACCTTATAAATGAGAGTTGAGTTCTGAGATAGGGATGTGGGGCAGAGGAGGTTGGCCCAAAAAAAATTGGGGGGGGGGGGGGGGGGGGGGGGGGGGGGGGGGGGGGGGGGGGGGGGGGGGGGGGGGGGGGGGGGGGGGGGGGGGGGGGGTTGAGTTTTTTGAGATTGGGGAATGGGGTGGAGGAAGGTGACCAGAAAAAAAAAATGAGTTGAGATAGGAGAATAAGGCAGAGGAAGATAACTGGACAAAGGAGGGATAGGGTTTTGAGATGGGGTGTGGGTCGAATTAAGAAAGGTGATAGAAAAACAAGGGAGACTATAGTTTTAAGATTGGGGGAGTAAGGTGGCTAAAAAAAATGAAAGGTTGATGTTTTGAGATGATGGAGCAGGGTGCAGGAGAGTAGTCAAGGAAAAATGGGGGTTGGGAATTGAGATGGGAAAATCAAATTCAATATGATTCAATTCAGTTTATTCAGATTTAAATTGGATTGATTTACAATTTTTTTTAAAAGTCTACAATTATTAAAAATGTATATGATGAAATACACAAATTGAATCAACATCAAACATCACATATCATATATAACTCATAAGTTATAAATTGTATTTTAGAATTATAAAATATAATATAAATTATTATATAAGTTATTGTTAATCATTGATATTTTTGAAAAGGTTATTGAAATTTAATTTAGAGATAAAAATAAAAGAACGGTAGTTTTTTATTTTTTAAAGATAAAGGTTTGGTAATTTGCGGAGGTAATGTGTGAAATGCATTTTCAAAAGATAGGTGAAACAGAGTATTAAAAATGTCTAAGAGAGTGAAGAAAATAAAACTCTAATTTTTCAAATTGAGAATTTTAGTTATAATATGAGTAGATTATTTAAATAAAAATGTATTTCAATTAACTCATTATTAGTATTTTTTAGTATTTGAGTAGATATTCATGGCTATTTATAAATAATTATGAATAGTTATCAATTGAAGAAGTGGGGTCTAACTAACGTATTGCCTTTCCTTTTATAAGAAAAAATAAGGTTAAGAGCTCAAATTTATCAATTTAAAATTATGAAAACAAAATGCTAGTAATTAAAATTAAAATTATGAAAACAATATCTACCGATAGAGAATGTAAAGATCTTTTTACATTACGGTGTAATTATAAATTATCATGTATAATAGATTTATTAATTCTTATAATAATTATGTTAAGAATCATATAAAATATAATCTTTTATTGATTAATAATTTTAAACTTTTACATTCAGTACATGTCAATTCGACTTCTACTCTTCAAATTTTACATGGATTAAAATTTGAGAACTAGAAAGTAGAAACCTAATTAACTTTTTGTATTGATATAAAAAATGGTAGCTACATGGTGGATAACCAGATAAAAGTGAGCAATCTAAGAGCATCTTTAGTGGTAGATCTCAAATTGGGATCTTAGACCACTTTTTGGTAGATCCCATAATGCCATGTAGGATTGAAGATCTCTCAAGATCCCTCCTATTTTGTTCTTTAATGGTAAATCTTATTTTGAGATCTTAGGGAGAGAGAAAGAAGAAAAAAATTTATTCTTTTTTGAACAATGTGCAGATCTTAAGGGTTCTTCTACAAGAACTCATTTTTCATGTTGGAGATCTCTCTACCACCTTTATTGGGAGATCTAGTGAAGACCAGATCTTGAACTCAAGATCCTTACTCAAGATTTTGCACTAAAATTGCTCTAACAAAATGAGGATCCAGCAGGACCAAGACGTGAAAGAAAAAGGTGTTGTCCTCAACTACACGTACACATATGGCCGCACCAACCCGTTTATATTCCCCCAAGTTTATCGCACTCTCACCAGAAAGTCACCATAAGCAACATCAACACAGCATATATAGAACATACTGTGATGCATGCAGTGACATTTTTCAAACCAAATATGAGACCAAAACCAAACGACCCACCTATCTTGTCATAATAACATGTTTTTTTTCGGTATATTATTCAATTACATCCAACAACAGCAGAGCAGTGTCACGATATTTTGCTTGTACCTAGCCAGGGGTTAAATTTTGCTTCACTTGCATTTAAAATGTCGCACCTATATGACCTAGGACTTTATAAAGAAGAAGAAGAAAAAACAACTACGGTGTCACTAGTCATTACTTCGAACCCAAGAGACCTCTATCTTTTTACGATGTGCTCTTGGGAATTCTTTGTCACCAATACGTCAAGGGAGCAGCTATTTCAAGATTCTGCAAAAGAAAAAGAAGAAGAAAAAAGTTGAAAATGTGGGTGCTTTTATTTTACTCACTCCATTACATTCTAAAACACATTGTTGATGAGAGCACATATTACAGATTGCTTTGTTTATTAATAAATAAATAAATAGTTTAATACATCTTGATTACCCGTTGACATTAAGCTTATTTAAATGCATTAGTTAGTTGTTATAACGAGGACTTAAATTAACCATATTTAAGCAATTTATTCTTATCTCATACCCGACTTAACCAAACCTCGTTTTTTTTCCTCTGCTTCTAGCGGGATGACACAAGTACATTTTACACGTTGACATTTGAAAAACACGTTTAAGAAAAAAGAGGCGTCTCTGCATCACACTCACTCTCTAAGCCATCTCCATCTGCGTGTCCTTCTTTCCCTTTGGCCCAAAGAACTAAGTAGAGCCCAGTGAACATGAGAAACATGCCTTCAAGACTGCAATATACAGTGTTGTAGTGAGGAATAAGATACTAAGTGGGAATATGATTTGCAAAAGTAACTAAGTAGCTACTAGCTAGGAATCTTAACAATGTACCTTCCAATATTAATAGTGTTTTCTAGGGTAACTACCGAGAAAATAACAGAGCAAACTGTACCAATTGGGCTAAACATGGAGACAAACACTGGCCCTTTCTTCTTCAGTGCCTACCCATTTAAGCTCAGGCATATTCCACTCACAGCTCCTGCCTGTGCATTTAGAGTTTTTATTATGCCTTTAATACCCATCACAATGATAATATAAAAATTAAAAAGTTGCACACATGGCTGGTAGAAATGCTCATGTTATCACTGTTTCAACATGCAAGAGTAGAGAAATTAATTATTAGGTGACTTAGGATCACTAAGACACCACTATCTATGATCCTAACTAAATTTTACATTATACATATTTAAGTTTTCTAATTTATGAAAAAATTAATATCACTGTAATAATTTCTTGCAAGACTAAGATTGAACTAAGCATAAAAGAAATTATTTTGGTTTTGTACATGTATATTTCTTTAGACATAATCATGTTCAAGTTATTATTGTGTATTACATGTGGGACAAAACTTAGATGTCAATAATTAAAAAAAAAAAACTTATTAGATATTATTTCATGTGTTTTTGGTGTAGTTCTTTAATTAGAAAAGTTTTTTCTCAATAATTCACATGATAAAGGTTTCCATTAATTGACAATATGAATCACTGAAATGCTACTTTAATTATGATGGGAAAAAACAATAAAAACACTTATAAAATTGCATCCAAGTTTTGTTCTTAGGACACCTTTCCATTGGAACTTCGCAAATAAAATGACGAGACAGTGGGAATTACCAGAATAAAAAAGCCAATCAAGTCTCCAAACCTCACAAGTAGCCAACCAGCTGTTTTCAGTTCGTGGTCTTCAAGAAACTGAAAAATTGCAGTCATGAACGGCCCAATCAAGGACCTTATTGACTTATTGCACCCAAGGACATGGGTGCAGGAAAATCTCCAAGAGCAAAAGCCTGCAGGAACACCAATTTTTTTGTTGAGTCATGAAATTTGAGTAGAATTGTATCCTCTTTCTTATTTAATCAAAAAGTTACCTGCAGGACAACGTTGCTTGACAAAATGAAGACTGCAACCACGAGATAGAGGCAACCGGTTATCTTCTGTATGTCAAAGGTAAAACCAGATGGTGGCGGTGTTAATTCGACTGTGGCATTTTTCACTGTTGCAGGAGCCGAAATGCTTTGCATTATGCTCATTGTGAGAGCTCCCAACATACAAAGCAATGTTCCCAAGATTTTTACTTGACTATATTTGTTGCTTAAGTTGACTTTCTCTAACCTGCCCAATACAAGAATTTACGATAAATAGTAGAAAGGTGCATTGTTGAAGCAGTAAGCATATGTCCAGATATTTTTCCAATGCAAACACGTAATTATTTTGGGCTAAAATAGCAATAGTAAAAGTACACTATCCTCTTAAATAAACCCTTTTTATTTCCTGATTTACCCATCAATTTAGAGCAATAACAAAACTACCAAAACCCAAATAAAATAAGATTACCCAGAAATCCATGCGATGATGAAGATAAGACCTGGGACAATGTTTGGCATGGCAGTTCCCATTGCTGGCGAAGTTAGATTGATTCCTTTGAGGAATAAATACTGGAAGACCAGTCTCTCTATGGTCTGGCCTGTTTTTATTATGGTTCAGTTTTCTGTTTTCCAATATATAAATAGTGGTGATTGATTGGTTAGCGTTGAGATGATTCTTTTTTTTTCTAAATCTAGATTTTTCCTTAATAATAGAATAGGATTACACCTCCTGCTTTCTACTTAACAGATGAAATAGAAAATTTGATAGGTATTTGTAAGAGTTCATTTAGTAATAGTACGAATGGTTTATGAAAATGTGCATGCAATGAAAGGTGTGGAAGTGAGCCTGAATAATGTCTTGTGCCTTGGTGGTGCCCCTGCAACAAATCCACCCCTTCTACGTGGCCTAACTATTATTTGGTAACCAAAAACAGAGCGAAAATATATTAGAATGGTCGGTTAAAACTTTCTACGATATATAACGTAGTGTTAAGAGAATATCTGAACATGCTTTTTCAGGTATTTATAACTCTAATAACAATACTACTGTTACAATAGTTATAAATAACTAGAACAAGTTACAGTTTCACATTATTTAAACATCGAATAACCGTAGGACATCAAATAAAAATAATTAACATTCTACAGACACTGTATACAATTATTCTTATTTTTATTATTTTATTTTGTTTTCTTTTCTTTTCCAAGCATGTTCTTTAATCTTGTTATTTTCTGATATAATAGAAAATGTTGCACTTGTACTCCTATAGACACATTTTGTGATTTGGGAATTCAAGAGTGGGAAATGAATTATAAGTAACTGGCACCGGAAAAGCCATGCGAAGGTTTCTCTTTCTCTACAACGAAGCACGAAAATTCCACAAACCTCATATTCCCCTTGCATTTCCATCGCCCTTTGCTTATAATACTAGCTTGAATCATACTAATAATATCGGAGACAGTAATTTCAATTTGGTGGATGTTTCTGCCCAAGGTGGAACCAAAGCTGAGTTTGCGTTATTTGAAGCCTCTCGTGGAATTAAACCAAATTCCTTTGCTCTTGTTAACCTACTTGGACTAGCCAGTAACCTGAACTGTCCCTCATTCGGACAACAACTGCACATTCATGTTATACGTTCTGGCTATTTTTCTCATATCCATGTCTCCACTTCCCTCACCAAATTTTACGTCAGAATGCACTCTTTTAGTGACGCACACAAACTGTTTGTTGAAATTCCTGAACCGAACGTCGTTACTTGGAACACTTTGATATCTGGGTATGTCCACGCCGGCCAGTTTCGAAACGCTTTGTCATTCTTCACGCGCCTAGACAGGTCCCACGTTTGTGCCGACGCAGTCTCGTTAACGTCTGCTTTGTCTGCCTGTTCCCAACTGAGTCTCTTCAATCTGGGAAGCTCAATTCATTGCAAGATAGTTAAACTTGGCATGGATGATGGCACTGTGGTTGCAAATTGCTTGATTGACATGTATGGGAAATGCGGGTCTGTTGAACGTGCTGTTCGGGTATTCTCTCAGACCATTGAGAAGGATGTTATTTCTTGGAATTCAATCATAGCAGCAAGTGCAAACAACGGACACATTGAACTTGCTTACAAGTTTTGGCACGTTATGCCCAACCCTGATACTGTGTCCTATAATGGGTTGATAAATGGAATTGCTCAGTTTGGGAATATGGAAGTTGCTGTTCAGCTTTTGTCAAGCCTGACAAGTCCGAATTCTTCTTCTTGGAATTCTGTAATTACGGGATTTGTGGATAGGAATCGAGCTAGGGAAGCTTTGGATATGTTCCGTAAAATGCACTTGAGAAAAGTAGAGATGGATGAGTTCACATTTTCAATCATTTTAAATGGAATTGCTGGTTTGTCTGCCTTAAGGTGGGGGATGTTGATTCACTGCTGCACAATAAAGTGCGGTTTAGATGCTTCTGTAGTTGTTGGGAGTGCCCTAATTGACATGTACTCAAAATGTGGGCAGGTTAAGAATGCTGAATCAATCTTCCTCCATGCACTGCCTAACAAGAATTTGGTGAGCTGGAATGCAATTATATCTGGTTATGCTCGCAATGGTGATCCTGCAGGTGTTATCCGCCTCTTCAAGTTGCTGAAAATGGAAAGAGATGTAAAGCCCGATGGTATCACGTTTCTTAACCTTATATCAGTATGTTCCCATAGTGAAATACCATTTGAGGTTGCTATTCGTTACTTTGAATCTATGATTGATGAATATAAGATTGCACCATCCATTGAGCATTGTTGTTCAATGATACGGCTCATGGGGCAGAAAGGAGAGCTGTGGAGAGCAGAAAGGTTGATACATGGACTTGGTTTTGAGTCATGTGGGGTGGTTTGGAGGGCTTTGCTTGGCGCTTGTGGAACACAGGCAGATTTACAAGTAGCAGAGATTGCAGCTGCCAAGGTGATGGAAATGGATGGGGATGAAGATTATGTTTATGTGATGATGTCTAACATGTATGCATCTTGTGGAAGATGGGAAGATGTAAATGTAATTAGGGGACTCATGAGTAGGAAAGGAGTTAGGAAAGAAGCGGGTTCTAGTTGGATAGAAATTGATTGCTCTGTCTCGTCTCTATGAATCCACAAAAATAACAATTGAAAGAGGATATATCTGCCAATTTCAAAATCTATATATTATTACTAATTTTCGTCATACTTTAGTTTATTTGTTATTCATTTGGGCTATAATTGTTATTCACAAGATTTTCGAAAATACTTTTGAACTTATCCGATTAGGCATAAAAAGATATTTAGGTATATTTTTTATAGAAAATTTATTCCATCTTTATATCAACTTGAGTGTAGACTTTAGAGTGTCATTTCAGGTAATACGTTTCGTCTCTAACTACTGGATCCTCAAGACCAATTGATGTGGAACAATCCCAATTTGTCAAGTTGGACCACTCCATTGGATAGCGAACGGATCAATTTCATTTGATCCCAAGTAGGAAGAAACAACCCTTGGACGGGTATGTTAGTTAACATTGAAACGTATTACGTCCATGTGATAGTTATGTATATATATATCTCTCCAATACAAAGAGATTCCTTGGTTCATCCCACTAGTCGGGTTAGCCAATCGCTTACGGAATGTTATTCTATCCTCTTAGAACAACTTCGTAATTTTTCATGGATTTCCCATTGGGTTCTTTTTTATTCTCCCAACCTTTTCAATCTTGCCTTTTCCATGGGTCTTGTCCTTCAATGTTGCCTCAAATCCAATCAAAAGCTCATTCACCTTTCCCTGCTTAAAAGTTGTATGATGTACCTCATTTCTATGGGGAAAAAAATATTCGGCTGATTAAACAAATATCTATCGTCTATTGCCAAAAAAAAAAATCTAAGAAACCATATACGATTAATCACCAGGGCTTCGCCCATGTGATTGAACTTTAATTTCTATCTTTTCTTTTTCTTTTTCTTTTTACATATAACAATATATGATCAAAGAATGAAAATACATGTATAAAAAAAAAATCAAGCAGATAAAAATAATACGAACAAGGCAAGAAGAGGCAAAGAGAGGGTCCATTTATAGAAACCGGTTTCCAACCCAACGGCAGCGTTTAATGAATTCTGAGACTGCAACAAAGAACTAAAAGTAAAGTTTGGGTTAGAGCCATAAAGAGCTTGGACTCCTGCCACGTCATCAATCTTCAAGTCAACCTTCTTTCTCCTGGGACTGAGGCTCGGGTACATGACCGCTTCCTTCACCGAAGAGTGACCCAACCCAAGCACGTGACCTATCTCGTGCGTGGCCACCGATTCCAAATCAACGGCCACCCTCGACTCTTCGCGCTCGAAATCAACGGACCACGTTTCCGCCGCATCCAAATGGAATCTCCCGTTCTGAGGGGAGAACGCGTGCCCCAAAACGCCTAAAACTCCATCGAACGGTTCTCCGTCGCCGTGATCCCCGAGGTAAAACCCGATCGTGATGTCAGCCCTATCGTACTCCGGCGTCTCCTGGAAACTCACCGGAATCACCGATGCCCACCGCGCGAACGCGCGCTCGAACACCGCTCGGATTTCCGGCAAGCTCACGCGGTCGATCATGTTGTACGGAGAAAATGCATACGTGAGAGTCATCGGAGTTCCGTGCGTCCACCGCGGCTTCCCGTTGAAGTAAGCGTAGCGACGGGTGGCGCGAAATCCGTGCGGTGCGGCGTCGGAGACGCCGCACCTCGGCGCCACGATCGCCGAAATCGTGTCGGAGTCGAGTTTTCCGGTGACCGGCAAGCCGAGGCGCTTCTGGTAACGGACGAGCGCGAACTCGAATTGAGAATCGAAGGTGTCTGTGAAATTCGGCGTCGTTTCGGGGAGGGAGAGGTAACCGAAGCGGTGGAAGTACTTTTTCAGTTCCGACATGCCGCTGACGTGGCTGCCTCGCTCGGCATGTAGGAACTTCGAGAAGTCGTGCCACGTGGCGTTGTGCGTTACGGTTATTTCGGTTTCCGTGGTTACCACGGTTACGGACTCGGGTACGATCCTGGCGGGAAAGCAAGGGCGCCAAAGGAAGAGGGTCATGCAGAGGAAGAACAAGTTAAAGTAACTGAAAAACGGAAACATAACTATTCGTTCGTTATTATGGTAGTTATGTTGCGAGGGAACGAACGTAGAGCTCAATTATTAAAAAGAGATGTCATGAAACAGAATATGTGATAAGCGGTATTATCATAACTGTGAGTTTAGAATCATATATATGTATGCGTATGGAGTTTGTCTTTGGTGTGATCGAAGTTAATTATCTAGGGTGATAAAGATAAGAAGATTCTTCCTTTTTGGATGGGAGATCGTGACTTTTCTTTTCAAGTGTGATGATGGTGGGTAAACTGCTGTTTCTGTTTCTATTTAAATTATATTTTATATTTTTAAACTTTAATTTTTGTTGTTGTTGTTGTTGTGTGATTGATTGAATTTGCAGAGAGAAAACGGGAATAGGGAGTTAACTATGAATCGGATACGGTTTGTTCGAGTTTAGTTGGCTTGATGAACTAGACTTATGCTGGTTGACCGAATTTGGTGGAAGGGAGTGGTTTTAGCTTGTGTGATACGACAAAGACTTGATATTTGAGAAATAACTACGCAATGTGTGACAAATAATGCCTCCTCGGCTTAATTCCTCAATTAAAATTCTTTTTTAATTCTATGGTGCCCTACAATAGATTGATGTTGCAAATAATTTATTGATATTTGAATGTAGGATGGCCGGGGATCACTTATCCGTTCACAAGCATGGCATGAATCACAACTTAGCTTATTGAATTTGTCTGTTGGGTTTGTCCACTTCATAGTCAAGCTCAAATTTTGATGAACATATGGTCGAACAATTTGGTCTAAAGAGCAGATTTCTATGTTCAACCAAACGCATATGATCGAACATAAGTAGTTTAGATCTAGTCCTCCGAAAGAGGTGGTTTCTATTCCATCCCCTGTCCTCATCATTTACTATTCTTTCTATGATTTCTGTCTCTCGTTTTCACCCACAAAATACTCGTATTACACGAGAGGGATCTTTTAAATTCTTAAAGAAAAATAATTCAAATTAATACAAGTAATAATAATTGAAAACATAATGAATGATTATACTATACAGAGTAAAACAGAACAATGAAGGATTACGTACGCTGTTAGGTCAAACAGTAAAACATACTACAATCAGGGTCAATGCAACATAGCGTAACTATGGAGTCAAATGGATTTTGTTACATATTTATACTTTAACAAATACTTAGATTATATCACGTAACGTAAGCAAGCTCTAAACCTGCCAGGTTTTGTTGCCTATTTTTCAACATTGTGTTAGGTACATGCAGACTGAAGTTGGGAAGATGACCAAAAATAGAGATGGTTTAGTATTCTACTTCTTGCTCATGACTTGAGTTATTGTTTTATTATAAGGAGGGTTAAGGTCCAAGTGATGTATGTATTCGCTTTCAATACGCCATTAGGTTTATCTAGATGATGGAAGTGCCACTAGCCCTCCATGAATTATTTTTCTCATTGTCATTTCGTAATATAGAGGGTCCTACTTTTTCTCTCTTGCGCACACTCGGGTTGGGGTTGCTTTCGGTGCCTAATTTTCTAATTTGTTTTTTCATTCCAATAATAATGTGTCAACGTTGTTGCTATTGTGATGAAGAACGCTTGAAACCCTGCTACCGGAGCCAGAAACAAACCAACAAACACAAGCAATGTAAAAACGAAAATACGGAGTAGAGGATGCAGAGCAAAGAATTGTGCCGGTGAAAGATTGTGGAATTGGCCTTTCACTTTTTTATATACGAATTGACTATTTTAATCAAAGGTTGACCACAATCTTTTTCCAAATAAGTGTCTTCGTTCAAAAGCAGAGACTTTAAGCCCTTAACTTTTTTTCAGCCAAACGTGCTTTACATTTTCCCCTCGTCCAGTTCTTGGCTGAGTCAAGAAGAGCCTGCAACATAATACTACTACGTAACTACGTACGTGGAGCGTATATATAGAAGAAACAAAATAATTATAAATCATTAACATGTTACTAGAGAAAAAAAATACAGAGACTCTAAAAAACTAAAGTTTTTTTAATGTTGAATTTTATGAAAATGGACATGAAATTAAATTAATAAATACTAATTGTCATTATTTGAATCAAATGTATTTTATTTCATTTCATTCAATGTTTCTTTTTTACCTATATTTCAATATTTTTGTAAAATATTATAAACGAATTTGCTAGAAATATATTCATATTTATATAACTATAGAGATGTATAAAATTAAAATAGTACAAACAGATTTTTATACATATAAAGGAACAATTAAATTATTTTTTCAGACAATAATAAACCAATTTATGCTAAAAAATGAAATAAAATTTAATTTAAATACGTTAACAATATAAAAAAATCACACTATCATATAATTATAAATTGTCATTATGGTAATATTGTTTGCTATGCCCTCTTTGATTCTAATTTTATTTTATGATATATTTTTCACAATTTTTATGATATATTTAAATTATAATATTATTAATAATGATTATGTTTTACAATAATATCATTGTTTAACTATAATTTATAACATGGAAATATCATTTTTAAAATTATAATATTATTTAATAAATAAGTGAATGCATATTGGGGGGGGGGGGGACACTAAAAATTAAAAATGGCAAAGAATGAGAAAAAAATATGAAAAGTTATAAAGAAAATGAGATAAACGAATGGAAAAAGGTAAAATAAGGAAAAATTCAAATAAGACATCAAATAGAGATTTCGATCTCGTGCAAAGTGAGCGTGCATGTATCATCAAGGGATACATAAAACTAAGAAATAAATTCAAACAAATAAAGTGAGAAATGTAATGAAATTAAAAAGGATAAAAAAAAGAAGAAAGAAAGAACTAAATCTAAGATCACACGCATGCAGAAAGAAAAATAATTTAGAAGAAAATGTAAGAGATAAATTATTTCACCACTCAACTTGTTCCCCATAACAGCCCTATTAAAAATCAACACACTCAGTCACACAAACCAAGAAACAAAAAATTCCTATACAACATGAAGTAGTAGTAATCTCAATCTAAAATAAATCTTAACCCTTAATGGAAAAAATCTTACTAAGTTTTATGAATGTGCAATGAATCAGTAAAGCATAATGGAAACATAAACGTGTGTCTGGCAAACCTGTCATGATTTTGAAAGCCACGTTGTAAATGTAACGTTCAATTGCGTAATTATAAAATTTGAAGACTTGTGTTCTTTTGTTGATTACCGATAGAAAATTTTGTTTTTGGAGCATCTATTCATTCCTTTCCACCTCTCTTAAAAAAACATCTAATTTATTTTCAAATTAACCTTGCAGATTATATATATATATATATATATATATATATATATATATATATATATATATTCGTATAAATTAAAAATTAATAGATAACTCATGGTATTATTTTAATTTGACAAACAATATCCTTTTTGAAATATAAGTAATGATTATTACTTTTATTTTGACGAAAAGTAAATGACAATTACTAAATAGTAGTAAATATTAACGGAAACTCTCTCTTATTGATTCTCTCTCTTATTTTAAACTAATATCACTCTTAATTAACATCATTGTGATATTAAATGTCCAACTTTTAGATTTAAACCACTTAAAGTAGTTTATTATTCTCTTAAAAAAAGTAGTTTATTATTAATATCTGTTTAAATGTATTTTTAGTTTATTCGAACTGATTTTTAGAAGTTTGAATGCCCAATTTAAGACTTAACACCTTAGATCTATAATTTTATATAACTCAAAATAGATAGCAATCTAATTATCAATGTTTGCTCATTCTCCCTTATATATTGTCTAATTACAACCAAGTTATATTGCCTTGTTTGTTGTTTCACGCTCGCAAGGATTCCCAGTCAAGGAGTGTCATGATCATGGTCAATTGGTCATTATGGTGGGTAATAATTCCAATAATCCGAGTTTAGCCTTCGGTTTTGATATCTTGAGAGTTTGATTTATATATTTTGGTTCATGGATAAAAGCAGCACACGGCAATAGGCCCATCCATAAAAGCCCAACCCAGTAGTTGGATTTGGAGGCCTAATTAATTTCAGTTTGACTTGTCATGGGCTCATTTGGAAAAGAATAGGCCAATTTAGAGAAAAGACTAAAAGCGCGTCAGATTGATAAGTTTAGAAAAACATTACAACTTGGGCCATGAAAGCTTATTTCAAACTCAGCAATGGAAAATCACCGAGCAGTTGCTTCCTCTACCTTTTTAACCTTTTGTGAAAATGTAATTTTATGCTTCAGATTAAGTGCAGGAAGCAATCATGGAGTGCAGGAAGCAATCATGGAGTGCAGGAAGCAACTGCCTAAATCACCACATGGAATCTGGCCCAAATTTAACAACACAAATAAATCTTCACATTTAGTTTAATTAAATTTTGAAACCATTAGCCAAACAAATTTTTGGAACCTGTCGTTTATAAATGTGTTACAAAAGGCATTGGTAACACTCCTCTCAAATTATACCACGTGTGCCATTCAAGCGGTTAAACTACACCATTAATTATTATTAGTTTCCGTTAAAAGAAATTAGCTTCCACTCACTATTGGTTTTCTAATTATGGGTCTATTTGGATATAAGTTTCTCTAGAAATATTTCTAGAAGAAAAAAGTAAGAAGAAAAAAATGAAATGAATTTCTCCATAAATTAAAATGAATTTTTTATTAACTCATTTGTAGATGTCATCTCATTTTTTAAAGAAGATATATTGATGAGTTTCTAAAAATTAACTAATAAAAAATTTATTTTTATTTATAAAAAAGTTCATTTTATTTATTTTATTTTTTTAAAAGTATTTCTAGATAAACTCACCAGAAACATGAGTTATGACTTTAGGCTACTAATGAATGACTACCTTTGTGCCACCATCGAGTACTTGGGTCCATCTTCTGTTTAAAAGCGCAAGAAGAACGAACGGTGGTGAATCTAGAATATGGTACTTTGATACCCACTAAACTTTTGTAGTTTAAACTTTAAAGGGAGCTATGAGAGTGGCACATTTCGGTTTTCTTTTCTTTATCCATCTTTTTATCCCTTTGAGCAAAGGATCGAGCACATTTTATGTGTTATATAGATCAAGGAATGTTCCATTTCCAGGGTTAGAAGCTGTAAATTTATGCTACCAAAAGTATAACGAAATCAGGGTTAAATAGCTCCCAGTGCACGTGCGAGTATATATATATAGACCAATTATTTGTTAGTAACATCTTGTGTAGTTAAATATATTAAGAACAATTCCAACGAGAATAGGCACTTAATTAGGCAGCTTAAAAGCTTAAAATAATATTAAAAACACTTTTAAATTGATTTGTGTAATGGACATGTGTTTATATATGTAAAAATAACTCTAACATGATTTTTATTCAAATACAAGTATTTTTAGCATTAATTCTTTCAAAATCAATTCTACTAAAATTTTGAAATAACCATATCTAAAATTATTTTTTCTTATTTATCCTTTAAAAAATTATTTTCGAAACAGAAATTAATATTTTAGTTTCACGATTTTTTAAAATTAAATATTTCAGCACTAATTTTTCACAGCCAATTCTAGAGAAACATGAAATAAATAAAGTAATATAAACAGTGAATTGCATAGAGCAGTGGTCCTATATATTCAGGGAATGTGATTGTCTTTATCATAAATAAAGGAGACGTTAAATAAAGTCCCTCCTTAAATCGTCTTGTAGCAGGTATCGTGCTTTTGTCTGCCATGAGGTTTCAATATCTGTCTCCTTCGTTTGCAATTGCTTGTATTGTATCCCTCTATTATACCAAGTAAAACTCAATCGCGTCGTTTTTATTTGAGACAAGTAGCAACTTGCCAAAAACCAAAACAAAAGATATCTATTGGTACCACAATGTTCTTTGTTCCTTTTCACATCATAATGACAGGATTACAAAACACAAAACAAAAATGATAAGTACATAGCTCAAATGGTTGTTACACTACATACTATTCTTTCTCTTCCCCAAACTTCTCATTTCTTGCCAAGTTGAAAGAAATTGCAACTCACATGGCAGTGCAGAAACTCATTAATTTTCATATTTGGTAATTATCTCAGATTAAATCAATCCTCTTTATACCAGCTAGCCATCTCTAAGCGTTCCACCAGCTCGTTGCCGTAACCATAACTACCCATAAATGAAAGGCAGACGAAGATAACAAGATGAGAGGTGGCATATACAGTACATGATGCATATCCATAAATAACATATAATTCGGGTCATGTATCATAAGACATTAAATGGGAGTTGTGTAGTATCATTTATATATACACACTATTTCTAATTAAGGTGGGATCTGTAATACAATATTTTATTTAATCAACAAAAATAAACATATATCAATTAGGTTGCTTATAGTACGTTTAAGAAAAGGTCAGAAGGAATTAATTCCTAGTAAATTCAAATTTTCATTAGGAGAAGTTTTCATATTCATTGTGTTGAATAAGATGATCTTTGAATGAAAATAAAAACAAAAATGAGAAATATTAATTATTGTAAAAAAATATTTTAACATGGGGAAACAAAATCTACCTTCTTTTCCACTCACATACATGATTTGTATTTGATTTCATTGAGAATTATTTTTGATACATTTTATCGTAAGTTAAAAAATAATTCATAATTAATTTTAGATTAAAATAATTTTAAGTAATTTTTGTGTTAGGTAAAAAATTTTGTAATAATTTTTTTAGTTTAATTTTATAATAAAATATACAAATATAAATCACAACAAATCAAGTTTATAAAATCAAATTTATTTCAAAATTAATTTTAACAGTTTTCATCCAAATATACACTCATCCACATGCACGAATCACGTTATGAATATTCCCTCCCTTCTTCTCCTTTTGCTTCCTACACCACTTAAAAAATAATTAATAAAACTAATTTGCCACAATTTGTTTTGTTTCGTGACAACGTTCATGTCAAAAGAGTATAAATAATCATAGTAATCATAGTTATTCATATATTTTTTATAAAAAAACAAAAACAGAAGAGTACTGTGATTTTCTTTCTTTCCTTTTGAGAAAAGGACAATTCTGCGTTGCTCCTCCTCCATATCCGTACTTACTCAGTGACTCACTAACTGTTCTTCCACGTCCCCCACCGATTATTATTACTTTATTATAAAGAAAGGCACTACTAATTTAGGGTTCTTCTCCCTTCAGAGTTAATAGTTCTTTGTGCTGGGGAGAGAGAATGTGAGGGTTTGTTTGTGTAAGGTAAAAACAATGGGTGTGGAGAAGTTGAGCTTATTATCGACTACCAACCTCGCCGTGTTAGCTCAAGCGAACAACAAATGCAGCAGCAGGAAGCACGTGTGTTGGAGATCATCCACGACGCCGTTTCAGCAGCAGCAGCGGAAGCCGGTCTCATGGTCTTTGGTGTGCGGTTTCATGCTATTTGGGTTGGGCCTCATTTCGCTCTTGACGGGCCACATGGCCTCTGATCTCGAATGGTACTCTCGCCGTCGCTCTCTCTACTCTACAGTGGTCAGTCATTTCTATGTTCATCTCTGCCTTTCATTTTCGCAACATTCACAATGTGGGTGAGGATTGTCAAATGTTTTGCGTGTGAATGAATGTTTTTTCAGGATGGGAGCTATCGTGCGCCAATCGATGTTTGGAAATCCCAGTATTCTAAATATTACTACGGATGCAGTGAAAGGGGACGCGCTTATGCTCGTGAGCTTCTTCTTCATCCTTACATTACACGCAATTTCCCTCATGAATTGCAATTCGCTGTTTTCTTGTGCCAGAATGTAAGCTCCTTTGGCGAATCATTGAATGTTTTCACTTTGTTTTCAACACTCACTTGTTTTTTTGCTGAGCTATGTATGTGAATGAAGGCTGGACTGATCAATTTTAGGTTATAGGGTGTTTTTTATGCGGTGACTTGAGGGATGTATGAGCAGATTGAAGGTTTTCATTTTATATTTTGTATGAATGAACTTCTAATGATTGGGCTGAGGAATATATATACTAACTTTTCCATGTGTTATCTTCTCTCTTATTTTGGTAACCGGATAATGTAGCTGCTGTGCCTGAGTGGATGTCGAATGGCTACTTGCTTGTTGGTACTAGTGGAGGATTGAACCAACAAAGAACTGGGGTGAGTGGGACATAAGTTTCATCATAGGCTACATTATGATCATTTGTGTTTTGTTTAATGTATGATCTGCCGTCTTAGTTGCCCACCTCACCTACCAATTAAAAGCATGAAAATGATTAGAGTTTTTATACAATTTTCTCTTAATTAATTGGCTCTGATTTGGTTGTTTCCAGAGAATATGAGGGTTGGTTAGGTTCTCTTTCCTAGTCAGGCAGATAATTTATTCATTTTTAAAAATAATAATGAATAAGTTCTTCCTGTGGAAATGACAATCATCATGTTCCTGCATCCAGATAACAGATGCTGTTGTTGTTGCGCGAATTCTTAATGCCACACTAGTAGTACCTGAGTTGGATCACCATTCTTATTGGAAAGATGACAGGTAATTTGGAGTTCCTTTCACTCATTCACCATGAGACTCAAGTTTGTTAGTTCATTTAAATGAAGGCATTTTTGTTTGAATACAGCGACTTCATCCATATTTTCGATGTTGATTGGTTCATTTCTTATCTGTCAAAAGATGTTACTATTGTCAAAAGAGTTCCTGATAAGTTCATGCGGTCAAATGGAGAAACCACCATATACAATGCGTGTCCCGAGGAAATCAGAGCCCGATTATTATCTTGATCAAGTTTTGCCTATACTTTTGAGACGACAGGTATGACCACTTATTATTGATACATATTTTAATTTTTTTAATTCACTAGGTGTTTTGATTCATTAAATAACTCTCATCGTGAAGCATTAGTTACTGGTTTTTGTCAATTTACAGAATGTCTCTGAATTTGGCTGAGATAACTAACATGTAGGAGATTTTACAGGTTGTTCAATTGACCAAATTTGACTACAGACTTGCAAATAACCTCTACAATGAGCTACAGAAACTACGCTGCCGCGTTAATTTTCATGCTTTGAGATTTACAAAACCTATACAAAAACTTGGTCAAAGAATTGTTATGAGAATGCAAAAGATGGCAAAGCGTTTCATATTAGTCCATTTGAGGTTTGGTTAATGTTTCCCTTCCCACAACTTCTTTGTAGCGTTCTGAAATTTGAAAGTTGTTGTAATTGGAAGTATTTGCTTACTTCTGCTTCGTGGTTTATGGAAGTATTTGTTTTTATAGCTATTATTTCCACTTTTTCTTTCCCTCTCCCTTTCTCTTTCTTTATCTTATTTCCGATCTATCATTGGGTTCATCTACCGCCGACCCCAATTAACTTGGGTTAAAGGTGCTGTTGATGTTGATGAACTTTCTAAGCTGATTAAAAAAAATTCAACTCTCTCATGTTAATTAATAGTAGCTATAAAAACAACTTAATGTTTCACTCTAAAGTATGAAATAGAATAAATTACATAAGAGCTTGGGAAGCAAGGAGGATCCATGTTAATTGCCACTAACAACAGAAATCATGATTGGTTTACGACAGGTTTGAACCAGATATGCTAGCATTTTCAGGTTGTTATTTTGGCGGGGGAGAAAAGGAGAGACACAAGCTTGGTCAAGTCAGAAAAAGGTGGACAACAATACCTGTAAGACTACAATCCATTGACTTCTCATGTACCAATCTAATTCATTCACCTAACAAGATTCTAACATTTTGTCCTTTCTTAACCATTCTGACTGTCTCAAACGTATTGAAACCTACATTGTTTCTTGGCGCATTGCCTAATATGCTTTCTAAGTACAAATTAATATTTGCCATATAAGATTTCTTAAAGTTGAAACTAATTAACTCTTTGCTGATATGAAATGAATGAGTTTTTCCCTCAATCCTCATGAATCATGATAAAACAGGATTTGAGCCCAGATGGAGAACGGAATCGAGGGAAATGTCCTCTTACTCCTCATGAAGTGGGTTTGATGCTGCAGGCACTTGACTTTTCAAATGACACATACCTCTATGTTGCGTCAGGAGAAGTATATGGAGGGGAAGAAACTATGCAGCCTCTCAGAGATCTTTTTCCCAACATCTATACAAAGGAGATGCTAGCTGAGGAAGAGCTGAAACCTTTCCTTCCATTCTCTTCCCGCCTTGCTGCTATTGACTACATTGTTTGTGATGAAAGTGATGTATTTGTTACTAACAACAATGGTAACATGGCCAAGATTCTCGCTGGTCGAAGGTAATAATATATAAAATCTCTTTATTATCCTCCTTTTGTTTGTTTAGTACATTAATGAACTTATTTCTAAAAGTTAAACTAAATACAATAAAAACTAGGTAAGGGGGAGGGATATTGTACGCAGCCTTACCCTTACATATGCAAAGAGGCTGTTTCCGGATTTGAACCCATGATCAATAAGTCACCAAAACACAACTTTACCGCTGTGTTAGGACTCGCCCTCAGTTAAACTAAATACAATGAACAAATTATAATCCTCAACATGTAATGGAAATGCTAGAATCATAATTATGATTAATCTGTTACGGTATTTGGCTACGTTGCATTATTTACTGTTGAATTATATACCAAATAGGTGGGAGAGCTATGGTTTTACTTGGATTTTAGGAAAGCATGTTGTATTTTATGCTACTTATTCACTGGTAGTCTTGTAGAAAGAAAAGGGATAAATTATACATTTAGGATCATCTGGAATCATGAACTTCAAAATTGTCAGAAGATACAGAGTATCTGATGTAGGTTGGGTTAAAGATGGTCTAGGTATGATGCAATGCCTACAAATAAGGCAAGATCTATATCCTATTTCTTCCCCACCTTTTGTTGATTACTCTACTAACTCTCACGACTTCAAAATGTTGGAGGGCAGTTGTTATTGTACTAGGAACCACAATTGCATTTTGAGTTGTTTGGAATTAGCAAACTGTGCTATAACTATAGGGACTATTTTGGCAATTTTCAAGAAAAATTGACATTGTATAATATATTTGCATAGACGACAATGTGCTCTGCTAAGGACTATTTTCCTAGCGCAGTTTAGATCTTTGGCAGCTTCATTTAACTGAAAATAGCAAAACCCATTGAAAAGCCAAATCTGAAATGCTGTTGATGGTAGAATCAACATTGAAGTCAAATCTTGTATAGTTGTATGTTGCAACAAACAAATACTTTGCTTTTATGTAGGCATTTAAGTAGATTTAATTAACGTACTAATCTTCTGTCAATATTTGTTTTTCCCGATGGTCAATATTGAGGAGATTTCAATGTTCTCATTTACAAATAGGCAGTCATGTAGTTGATTTCATTTTCAGCTATCTTTTGCTAAAGCAAAAGATATCTCGTGAAAAGTATAACTTGTTTCAGGAGGTTTCCTGTAAAGCCTGTGCTTTCCTCGGCTCTTTTTTATAAACACAAAATTCGAAACTTGTTGCCAATAGCAATTCCATCAGGATCTCTTTATTGTAATGCACATTATCTACTGCGCATTATGCTTGCTTTTACTGACTAACGCATTATCTTCCTATTCTTTTATTTTTGGCTAATGTGCCTCCTGTTAACCTTTCATTTTGTTTACAATAGGAGATATATGGGTCACAAAAGAACAATTAGACCAAATGCAAAGAAGCTTAGCACGCTATTGGCAGGAAGGCATCAAATGGACTGGGATACCTTTGCCAAAAAGGTTAAGTCATGCCAGAGAGGATTCATGGGAGAGCCAGATGAGATGAGACCTGGACGAGGTGAATTTCATGAATTTCCAAGTTCTTGCGTGTGCAAGAGACCATATGTGGATGAAGAACTCAGCTAAGAGGTATATCGTTGCCCAAAAATCGTTGCAATTAATACCTTACTGCAAAAGCTTATTCCTCGTAGATTGGAATTAGAAGAGGCAGGACATGATGAAGTTACCTTGAACCATGAGGTTATCGGGGGGAGGGATGATCAAAAAAAGATCAAAAGAGTTATCTCTCGTTCTGTTAATGCCAACGGAACGTCAATTGAAAATTGAATGATATGGCAATTGTCCATTTTCACACGATTGATCTTTGTAAATCATCAGGGGAAAAGTTCTTAGGTTTGTGACTCAGTTTAGGTCCTAAGGACGTCAGTGCTCTGCAAAATGTATATATATGCTTGTTAGCTTAGATTGCTTTCAATCTTTTTTGCCACATTGTTTCTGTGCAAAATTGAATTACACATTTTCTTCCATTCTGTCCGCTTAAATTTATTTTTTGTCAATTAATATATTCAGTTAAACGAAACCATCCATTCAGATAAATGAAAAATGATAAAAGCTCAAACCAGATACATAAGGCGGGAGTGTATCAAGTGAGAAGAATTCTTGGATAATTTGGGAAATAAAAACTTACAATTCTTAATTTATTTTAATTAACTTTATATTAAAATTTATAATTCTTACTTTTTAAAATGATAATCATTTTAATTAACATTCTTAATTTTAATCATTTATTTTGATTTATAATTTTAAATTCATTCTTTTCATGCTCTCAACTATCATGATTATATAAATTACTCTTATAATTAGCTATAAATGAAACTTTCCATTCCTTTCTCATAATTAACGCTGACTCTGGATAGGTTATGAAATATGCGCGAAATGGAAGAGAAGGTACCAGTCGACAGCCAATGAATGCAGCAATTGGCATGTAGAGCATCCCGTTATGTTACCATTTGATGAGCAAACCTCTACCAACAAGGTAACATGGAGAATATCCATATACAGCACAGCCTACGGAGCAAATGACATTTAAATTTAAATAAATACTAAAAAATCAATATGACCGACCGTCTACTGAACTATAGTCCGCCTAAAACATAGGAAGCAAGAATTTTCATTCCATTCCATTCCTAGGAGGGAGGTTGGTTCTCTAATATAAATATACACATCTATGCTAGGTATGTCGGTCATCTAAATAACAGGCCGGTCTTTTAACTGTACCGCATCATTGCAAGCTCCCTTCCATTTAACCTGATGCAACTCACAGTCAAACAGTTGAAATGTAATAATCACTCAACCCATAAAAAAGCACGTGACTCGAAATAAAAATTTCTAGGAGGATATGGATGATACTCACTCTTAGTATTACGATTATGTGAAACCGAAGGAATCTTTGAGATTATCAAAGAGCTCTGCAATCCTTCTAATAGCTGCCACCATATCAGATAAGATTCAAAACAAAAGGTCATTATATGAAATACAATTTTCAGAGTAAAATTGGCTTCATACTTGAAAGAGATAGAACCATAGAAGAAAAACCACTCTTTCAGTTATAGAAACTTACTCTTGATGTTGGCTGGATCCTGCGATTGGATCTCCGGGGCTCAACCACGTCGGATCCTGATTTCATGGGATTGTCATTTAAAGCCTTTTCCATCTCACCTTTACTTGATTTAACATGGGCAGGCGCAAGTTTCCCTTTACTTGCTCTTGATGAGGATGCTCTTTTAGTGGGATGAGCATCCACCGAAGTTGCCAGCGTTGAAAACAAGATTGGTCCTGTTGCTCCATCACTTGCAGAGTGGGGTGCTCTCTCCACCTTACTTTCATTCTGGGAAGCATTCTTGAATTGATTTGTAGAATCCTTAATCCTTTCAGTATGACCTGTCAGGTCATTGGAGTGAAAACGCATTTGATAAAGAAATATCTTTTGCTGGGATTACTCTACCCAAAACAAAACACACGCTGATTTTCCATACTTACTTGTCTTGGGCTTGGAGTCAGCTCCATGTTTCTCTTTGGCATCATTTTTAGAACTATTTTTCCATCCTCTGGGTCCGGAACTTGGAGGCATCAAGAAATTTGCAAGTTTAACTGAATCATTTCTATCACTGATCTTACTGTTTTCATGTGCCACGTAATGCTTGCTTACTTCCATAAATTTCCTTTTCTTCCCAGGTTTAGGAACACCAAAAATTACTTTTGATCCTTCTTTTTGAAGACCAGTCCTCACCATTCTGTGTGCATCAAATTTATTTTCATTCTTGCTGCTCTTACCAATGTTAAACACTTTATCGTTTTCAGCCAAATTAAGTAATTTCATCTCATCAGGTTTTGCTGACTCCACAGCATCACTGCCTTTTGACATCTTGTCTTTCCCTTTTACATCTACCGCATGACTACCCAATTTAGGTCGTTTTTCATTTGGTGTATCACCCTGCATGCAAAATGTAAATGTTAGCAAAGACTCGCATGAAGTTGGGGCACTAGAAGAACCTAAAACAAAGTACCTCATGGGTAGAACTGTCATTTGCCCCCACTTTGGAAGATTCTACCCATTTCCCATCCTTCCAGATAAGGGATGGACGGAGATGCCAAGCTCTAACAACCAACGTTTCTCCACTAGCTGCAGAAAACCAATATTATACATTTTTCCAAGAATAAGGTGCTAATGCCTTTTATGCCTTGGCAAGTATTAAGATACAACATAGAATACAAAATGTTTAATCAAATAATGTACTTACCAGGAAAGTGAACAGTAAATGTTGTTTCATCTTTTTTATTCTTCTCTGTGATGACTCCTTCCCACCAGCTGATGAAAAAACTACCATGTGAGAGAACTTTAACATGCATATTTATCTTGTTCAGTTCTATTACAAATAATATTTTTACTTCAATAGAAAAAATGGGAAATCATATAATTTAATTTAATTAAAGAACAGGAGGAAGTACAAAATAATCCTGATTTCATAGGCCAATCAAACAAATAAACACCCATATGTCTATGATGAAAGAAATCAATGGTGAAGATGTTGTAATATACACACACTAACTTCAAAGGGTATTGAAGAAATGGCCATCAATAGATAGCTAATTAAAATAAGTCTATATAAGCAAACCTTTCTTGTATCCATGCATCAACTCTATCCCCAACAGACCATGCATGATCTCCCATAACAGCTCTACGTCTCTTTCTTGTTCCTTCATATTGTAAAGTATTAAGAGGACGAGCAGTACGTATTCTGGGGTGTTTGTCTCCATCACATACAAGTGAAACCCATTCCTTTAATGGCCCTGCACCTAAAAGACAGCAATATTTTTAATCATAATGAATGAATATTCAAAACACACGAATACACAATTGAATAAGATCTTAATGAAAAATGGTTGGCAATTCATTAGCATCCAGATGTATACAAGTTACAGGATACATGGACCATCTTTTAAACATTTTTTTTTTATGATTTATCCAAAATTCATTTCAATCCTCTAGTATGATTTAATTTATGAACTTGTATGACATTTTGGGAAAAATACAACAGTTATATAGTTTGGTCTAATGCAGCATTTGCATTCTGAAGTACCCTTTTAGAAGAATCCTCCTAATTGTACATTCAAATGAACTCAAGTCCATTGCCTTTTCTATGAATAGCCAAATATTGGAAATACAGACATGCCATTTTCTTGCTGGCCAACTAATTAATAATATACTTCTGTTCTCATAAAAATACAAGTATAAAGACTCATGACCAACCTTCAGCAGCTACAAGTGAAGTGTAGCCTACATAAGCTTTATCATCCTTCAAAGTCAAAATATTGGCTGGGAACCATGCAGCTTTAAACCCTTCCTCATCTTTAAAAACCTGATACATACAATAGCTTCAGTTTACTAGGAAATATATAATTTACTAGCAACATATTACTTTTCAAAAATGAAAAGAATGTGTGTCAATTTAAAACCAGTTCCTAATCCTCACTAATGTAGATATTAGAAAAATGAAGCCATGGGCATTAATCTAAACACTTTAACTAATTCAACTTAAAAAGAAAATAAATAAAAATAACAACCACCTCTACGAGTAAGCCCTCTTTGATGATGCTACTTTCCACCAGATTTTCAGATCCATTATTGACAGTAAAAGGAGCCTGAATTTCAGGCTCAGATCCAGGAACCACATCAATAGGCTTGACTAAATCAGCAACAACCTTGCGTCCCTTTGGTCCTCTTGAATTCTTTTCATTGATCTTAATACTAGCAGAAATGCCACCAGATAAAATGTCTCTGTTATGTGTATAAGAAGTTTCAGGAATATCTCTCACATTATTGTTCACCATATCTCTGCTAATGTCTTTGAATAATCCAACTTGCTGAGAACACTCTCGGGTTGCTTTCAAACATCCCTCTGGGCCAGCTTCTACCAACTGACTGATTGGCAAAGGATCACCCATAGTTACAATTTTTCCTGCTTGAGATACAGCTTCTGCTGCCAGCTCAGCAGCCTTCACAATGGCATCCATATTTTCAGCTCTTTTGGTGGCAGCTGAAGCAGCTTCCACTCTCCTTTTAACAGCTTCCTTGGCAGCAACAATGATAGAACCAGGACTATTGGTTCCATTAGCACCTTTCAAGATGGAAGCAGGGGTTGCTTTTCCCAAGTTATTGGTACCCTCAGAAAGAGAAATTTGATTACTTTGGCTGGAATTATCATAACCAGATGAAAATAATGCTTCATCAGCCATTAGTTTTGCTTGAAGAGCAGCATTTGAGGCAACATTGGCAGCTGCTGCTGCTGCCTTCGCAATGGCGGCGGCAGCTGCAACAGCAACTGCTGCAGAAGCTAATTTAGCCTCAGTATCAGGCATCAACCCAGAATTTTTATGTTTATCCAACTGATTCCATAACTCTAGGCTATGATTCACCGCAGCAGCAGAGAGAGCAGAAGCTTCCTCTGCATGTACCCTAGCCTCCTTAACTTTCAAAAGAGACTCATCTGACATAATCCATTTCTCAACATTCCGATCATTTTTGGATTGATCAGTAAGAGGAGATACAGACACAACTGACTTTTCAATAGTAGTTATTGGCACATTCCCAACAGGGACCGCAACTGCAACAGGAGTAGATGTATGGCTACCGACAGCAGGAGCCAGTGATTGCAAAGCCCTCTGGCCTAGATCCTCAGAGACCACAACTTTTTTTCTTTTTTTGGGCTTTGGACCTGAAGAGTGTTGAGCAGGTGATACTGTCACATTGTTTGCATCAAGCAGAGAGGCAGTTCCTGCAAAGATACTTTGCAAACCTGTACTGGAAGTAGGGAGACTGGAAGTAATATTCTTTATGCCAGAGGAAGGAGCCAGAGATCCTTTGACTGAACCTAGCTTAATTGTATCTGAGGCAGGTGATGCAGAAATATGGGTGCTATTGTCAGGTGCAGGAGTTGGAGAACCAATCCATGGTCCTCGAAGGGGGGTTTGGGACATCCAAGGTGTGTTATGTCCAAGAAAATTCCTCACAGGAGTAGTTTGATAAGGGTGTAATGGAGTAATTGCCTGTTGATAATCCACGACAGAACCTCTTGCAATGGCACTAGATTGCAGGGAATCACTACCTAGACCTAGAGTTGATAGACTCCAAAGAGGAGATGAAAGAGGTATTAAGGGGTTTACAATTGGCGGAGTAGCCTTGCTGCTGGTTCGACCAAGTGGCGAAGAGATACCTTTCGCTTGAGCAGCACTTTGCTTATGTGGCAAATCAGAGGTTCTAGCAACTGCAGAACTCAATTATCAGAAGTTAACCAAACAAGTCAAAAACAAAACCAGAGAAAAAAGCTATGTCACAAGAGATACCAGATCGTGATTGCAGAGGTGTTTCTGGGTTAACAGGATGAGATTTTTGACCATGTTGCCTTTCCATGCAGGCACGCCAAGCATTCTCCCAAAGGCTCCTTCCACCATCTAAAAACACAATGTCTAGGAACTCAATATTTATTATGAGCAAATAACAAAAAAGAACATGCAAAGGAGTCATGATAAACAAAAAATTAACCTGATCCTCCAAAAGCTGATATCATATAAGCCTCATCCGGTACCATGCCTTGACTGCAGGAACATCAATAACAGAAAGAATTGGCAGAGTTAATTATCATGCCCAAAACCTAGAATATTAATAACTTATATCATGCAGATCTAAATGGCTATGGTGACCTTGGCCTTGGATAATTTTGATTGAATGAGGACTAAGAAAGGCAAAGTATACAATGAGCCAAGATTTTCCAATTCTTCAATTAACCATGGGAGTGAGGATGTTATGCAAGGTCTCTGTGGGGAATAAGTGAAAAAAAAATGCATGATTGTGGATTCATATGCACATGCAAACATCACGTGAGTAGCATCCATAACAATTGAAAAAAAAATACAACATTTGAACTCACATCAAAGCTCCATAAACGAAGATCTGTGCACGTAATTGTACTTGCTGCTGATCTGTGAAAGGCTGATGAAACAAAACAGGTGGAGAAGCAGAAGTGTTCAAATCTGGAATGCTATATGTTGAAGTATTTACAACAGCAAATGACTTTGTACTATTTGAGTCAATATGCCCAAACTGCTGCACCTCATTTGACTGCATCATCTGAAAACCAGGAGATGGGCTTAGGGAAACGTTGGTTGATTTATCACCTCTATCAGTCTGTCTAGCCAATGTAGTGTCCTTTGCATGACTTCCTCTTCTAGAAGATTCCTTTCCAGCGCTCTTATTAGATGCTCGCCTAGTTTTGCGCTCAGGCGTAGCTTTAGAAGCACCACGTGCTACCTCTCCAACAGATTTGGTTTTTGAGGGACCTCGACCAAAAGTTGAAGGAGATCCCTCCATAGCCTTCAACAACAAAGTGGAGGAAGGGAAAATATGAAAAGCCTATAAGATCATTTGTCATTCATAAAGTAATCAACAGAATATATCAGCCATGCATTTCATATAAATAACCTTTCAAGAAGCCACTTTGCACATTCAGGAAGAAACTCAATAAGGAAATATAGGTTGGATATAAATAACATTCAGATACCAATTTCTTAGCTTGGATTACAACTGCAACAAGACTTACTGATGATGTTTTGACGGTTTCAGTAACAGGAATTGGTTGCATCTTGCCAACATCATCTGCAACATCCTTTTTGGACAAATCAATCACTGAATTTACCTCATGAGTTGACCTTCTTTCATCTTTAGATGCATTATTCTCCTTTAGATCTTCAGCAGTAGACAATGTATTTTTCGCACCACCATTTATCACCTCAGAAACTTGGGTGTTCTGATTAGCAGAAGCCTCAACTTGATTTTTGTCCTTTTCAGTTTGGGAAAGGCTTCCACCTCCTGTCTCACACAACTCAATGTAAGAGTCCAGTACAAAAGCAGAAGATATGGAAATTTGGTTTCCGCGTAAAATTTTGCCAGCAAAGTTCATATTGTAATAGGTATGGAAACATTTGAAGGAATCCTATGATAGAAAGAGAATGCAATTCACATACATCACAAAAAAAAAACTATGCATCATACAATATAAACAAAATTACCATCATGACATGGTTATTTACCACCTTTGATATGGATAGTAATGTGGCATGTTTATTAAAAGGAAACTATAAATAATATAGGACCAATGAATTAAAAATAGTGGTCATCAAAAAGACTCATTTATTCTTAGGTTCAACCTACTTCTTTCCTTCATTTGCTTTTTAATAGCCCAGGGTCTGCTCCTGATTCTCCTTGTGGCAGGATGTGTAGTCAATTAGGGAATCTACTTCAAAGAAAATTCCAGCTTTATCACCTTCATACCTGCACACAGCTCCAATTCCTCAGTTCTTTCTTGTACAGGACTCCTCCCATGCACATTTAACTTCTTCGGGAACCTCTATGACCAATAGACATTTGATTTAATTTCCATGGGAGAGTCCTCTAATTCCTCAGGTTCTTTCACCTGTAAATTTTATTTTCTCCATAACACCCTTTATGTTATGGGAAGTTGAGTATTTTGTTTGGGCTTTATGGATGACCTTCTCTGCCCATTTAGAATTCTTTCTCTCCATAACTTGTGTTTTAGTTCATAGACATTTATGTCCAGAAAATTTATACAGTAGGCTTGTTTTTCTATCCTCTGCGGGTTTCAGCTTAATGTAGGAGTTTTTTTTATCTTGTATCCAAATGAATTGGATAGTTCTAACACCATGTTAATGCTGTCATTTTTATTACCTAGTTGCCCGCTAAATTTTCTTCTTTTTAGGAGGACTCTTTCCCACCAGATGCTATCTTAATAAATTCTTAGGTAGTAGCATCATAGTACAAAGGAACTTTCTAGTATGCATCATTCATAATGGACTTAGGCATGAATAAAACAATTGAAATTTCAATAGCAAGAGAATTTCCAATGGAAGAATTGAAAAACACATTATCATTGCTCATATAACCAGTAATTTGTTCATTGTTACCGGCTCCTATAGTTCTCTATCATATTCTAAATTGAATGAGACTTAGAACTTCAGTTGTAATTTTTCTTTGCTGACACAATTGATTGTAGATAATATGAGTACAAGTTTATTAGCAAGAATTAGCTTGGTAGCTAAGAAACAGGATCATATAAAGCCACAATTTTTCATTACAAAAAAAGAAAAACATCCCTCTACAAGAGAACAGCAAGATAATTTCTTTAGTTGAAAATTTGCTAAGATAACTCAAACTGCACTAAAGGAAGGACTGAACACAAACAACAATTTTCACTTTACATAGCAATAAAAAAAAATTGAGAAATCATGAGATGCTCTGTGTAAGAAGCAGATACATACAAATTACAACCATAGTCTTCCTACAAGTTGTATGGCAATAATCAGAGACAGTTAATTTTTGGTAGTGAGATAGACAGTTAATTCACAATGAGTACATACATCCATAAAAATAAAATAATCAAATCATTCAGTTTTAGACAAAACTTGAATGGTTGGCACAATTAATATATTACATATATTTTCTCCAAGTTCTAGAAGAGATGCATTAATCTCACAATAAAATGCAGTATTTAAGGGAAATTTATAAGTGGACAACAAAACTGGATTAAAGATTACCTAATTTTTCTGATGAAGACTCGTCAGGATTCTCCTGCACAGTATCCTTGCCATCCTTAACTAAAGAAACTGTGACACCATCACTCTGTTTCTCAGATGATGTACATAGAACTTGAGGCATACCAGTCTCTTTTTTTGCACATTCCTGAATAACTTCATCGTTTGATGTTCCTTGAGGTTCACCAATCTTTATAGCACCAGTCCCTACATTGTGCTGGCAATCACTGTCACGTAACAATTCCCTCAAAGTATCAGAAGAATGATGTTTTTCAGTTCCTGTGACAGGACAAAGAACATTTTCCTGTTCAGAAGATCCAACAAGGGTAGATGTGCCTGCTTCCTCAGCTTTGGCTGTAGATTCTCTCTTTTCCTCAGCAGAAGAATATCCAACAGGAGTTATCCCTTGAAATTCATTGTGACTAGTAACTTCATGAGTGGAAACAACTTTGCTAGAAGGTGGAATGTCTACTATCTCATGCGATGTCAAACTATTATTTTCTGAAACAACTTGTGAAACTAAAAAATAAGATGAAAATGAAATCTTTAAGTTAGTGAGCTATTAGGAATTTGATCCCAAGATGAGTGTAGAACCTTGTAATACATCGGTAAACAAGAAAGTGACACATCATTGTGGTACCTAAAGGCTTGAATGGTTTTGAAAAAATGATCATTACTTTCGTTTCCTATTATCACTAATAATTATAAAGAATGTCACCTTTTTCCTGTTTTCGATGATTTGTACAAGAAATTATGGAAACGCCATAATAGGAAACAAGATGAAAACAATGACATTTTTGTAACCATTGGTGAAAACAGGAAATGACATTTACCCAAACCAGACAAGCCTAAGAATTTCCATTTGTAGTGCAAGTTTTTAACAATTTTCAGTTTATAAAATAGGTGGTATCATATGATTCACTAACAGTGAACAACTATTTAGGCTGAGTGTGTCAAGATTAAATCCTTATTATGTACCTGAATTATTGACAGGTGTGACATCGATTGATACTGTGGAAGTTGTCAACTTGATTTCCATGCTACCTTCACTAATAGATGATGAAACAACACCCTTATCAACATCACAATGCTTCCGGCTAGAATCAGAAGGAACCCTTTCATTCTCCTGATCATTGACGGAGACAACCTGATCGCATTTTTCCTGGTCATGCTGTCCGTCAGATTCATTGTTTACACATATTTGAGTAGACTCACCCAATATGGAAGATTTTGTTGAAAAATCCATCACACTGCTACTTGAAAAACCTTCTACCTTTTTGCCACTATTTCCTTCACTGATAGAGGAAATGTTATTATCCTCAGCAGTAAACATAGATCCCTCTGACTTGCTTGACAAATTAACTGTGTCCACATGATCACCAGTGTTCAATAGTTCATCCTGATCATTGACAGAGACATCTTGATCACATTTTTCATGGTCATTCTGTCTGTCAGGTTCTTTGTTTACACATGTTTGAGTAGACTCACCCAAAATGGAAGATTTTGTTGAAAAGGCTGTCACACTGCTACTTGAAAAACTTCCTACCATATTGTCACTATTTCCTTCATTAATAGTGGAAATGTTACTTTCCTCTGCAGTAAGCACAGACGCCTCTGACTTGCTTGACAAAACCACTGTATCCACATGATCACCAGTGTTCAATAGCTCATCTTCCTTAGTAACACTGCTGACACCGTATGTTGTCTTCTCCATGACATCCACATTCTGCTGCATATTGGGAAAATTCTCACAATTTAAATTACTAACCTCAACCGCTTGCCCCTCAGAGATAGAATCATCTTTAATTGAAGTTTTTGGCAATTCAGATGTATTTGGTACAGATTGGTCATCCATTACCACATCGTTAAGCAACATTACATCTTCACTTACAATGTTCTGAGACAGAGCACTGAAACACATATCTTCACTGCTTTTTTCAACTTTCTGCGAGTCAGAAACAGCAACAGATTCCATTCTTAAGGAACTCTCTAAACTACTTATCCCAGTCTCAAGACCTTCAACTACACCCCTACCTTCCAAATTTTCTTCGGTGGGGATTGAACAAAAGGGTTTATCCAGATGATGTGCATCACCCCCAACCATGCCTCTATCCAGAGTCTGCGTGTCCAGAACAGCTTCTTTGTCCATCACAGAAGATTCCATATCTTGATTATTAGTTTGTGCTTGTAAAGGATCTTGCTTGTCATCACCCATATTTGTCATAGATGATTCAGCAATATTAGTTTGCACTGCAGATGAATCATCTTGAGTTTTGCCATGATGTGAGTCATCATCAACAGTCTCAACTTGTCTTTGGTTTGTATTGTTATTTTTGACATTGGTATCAAGAGTCAGACTCCCGTCAGACACAGGCAAGTCAATATTTCTGCAGATATCACTTAGTTCGGGGTTACTTGAAGTTCCATCAATGGATAATACCCCATCATGACCTTGGGAGACTCCACCCTGAGGCTTCTCCATTCCTACATCCTCTTTCAATCCAGAAAAACTAGTATGTGCACCACCAGGTGGATGTAAATCTGAAACACTATGTTTAAATTTATTTTTATCATCAAATTTTGGATTGGTGTCCATTTGCTTAGCTAAGCAGGCCAGTTCATCACAGGCATCTGATTCCTGAATAACTGTTTGTCTAGGAATATAGTCCTCCTGTCCAACAGATTTCAAAAGCATTTCAACAGATTCTGAGGAAGTAGCCTCAGACCAAACATTGCCATGCCTTGATATAGAGCAAGACTCAGCTGCAGTTGAATTGAACGCTATGCCACTACCCCCTTGGGAGAAAGTGTCAATCCACTGGTTATCTTCGTTACTTTCAATGCCAAGAAAAACTTCAGTTTCTACTAAACTATCAAATCTTAAATTCGCTTGAAGGCTTTCATCAAAATCAAACTTGGGGAGAGCATATGGCCTTAATACAGGAGGAAATTTGGCGCTCCCTTCACCAGCTAAATGGAGATTCTGGTTTTGAAAATCATTGTCATCATAATCCATGGGTGAATCCCTAAAACAAATAAGTATATTAGAATAAGAGAAACAGCAATAATCATGAGCTTAAACCTGATACAATGTATGCCCACATAAACAGAAAGACATTCATAGAGACAAATACAAAAGGCAGAGAGAGGTACATGTAAGATCCACCATGTGCATATCCATCATCCAAGTATGAGCATATACCATTACACATACAAACAGACACATAAATACATAGAAATTCAATAATAAATTAAAAAAAAAATCCGTTGGCTTGTTGCAAACAAATTACAAGCCTTATATATAAAGCAGGTAAACATAGAAACTCAATTTAATAGAGCGAAGAACATATATTGAAACATTTAACTGTTACTCCATTATTCAAATTTTTACAGCCACTACCTAGTGTAGCCCATTAAAAGAAAAACCAAATATCATGGCACAAATAATTTAGGTTCTGCCATGGTAATATATCTATCGAATCAACAACAACTGATGCACTTTGAAAGGTGAGGGAGAAGAGAACAATCCCTGGGGTTTATGGGCTGAGTCTAGTGATATGCAAAGTTGTTTTTACAATACCACGAGGGAGAAAACAGCACATAAGATAAACCTCAATAATTTGAAGAGTCCAAGTTATTTTGATTCAACAAATTTATCCAAACAGGTTAGCTTCTTAGGCATAGGTCCATAGTAGCATTCAGCAAACTCTTGAATAGCCTTGTTAAAAGCATGGTGGAGTTAAAAATGGATACATCAAGCAATTCTTTTCAACAATAGAGAAATACAAATTCAAATTCGGGACCAATTGAACTGTGCCGTTGTTCTGACTCAAGTGAGAGAAAATAACCAAAAAAAAAAAAAAGTGGTTGAACAAAACTCACCATTTCTAAGCAAAAGTAACCATTTTTCAAACAAAACTCACCATTTCTAAGCAATGGAAGAAAAAAGTCTTAACCTAATCACAGAAGAGGAAAAGATTGAGAACCAAAAGTTGGACGTGAACAGTACCATAACAAGTAAGTCTAGAGACGCTACCTCCCTCCATCCGGCGAGGAAATCCAACCCTTTTGATCTCACCTATTCCCCAATCGTACAGTCATCTACTCTGTCCAACACAAAAAATCTCACCGTCAGTGCCAATTCACCGCAGAAAAAAAAAAACAAAGAAACGAAACAGCGAGAGAGCGAATTAAACCTCACCGGTGGATTCGAGTTCCGGCGAATCGAACTAGGGTTCCGGCGATGACGGTGAGAGTTACAAGGAAGAAGTGCGAAAACTGAAAAAGGTAGGTGTGTGGAGTGGATTTGTTTGGTTGTTCGTTCGTTGGGTTTGGGCGTGGCTGTGGAAAAAAGCTGAGTGGGGGAATTTTGTTTTTTTCCCAAGGAAGAGAAAACTGAGTGTCAGCGATGGGAATCAAAATTGAAAAAAGTGGGTTTGTCCGTAAATAGTCAAGATCCAACGGGCGAAGAGGGCCAAGGGTGACACGTGGATGGCCCTGATTCGCGCGTGGAAAGTATCTACTTTCTAGGGTTAAACAGGAAACCGCTATCCGTGGGAAACAGTCTCACGTATGCCCGGCTGAGGCAAGTAAGTGTCTCGTCAAAACTGGGATGCTCTCATCCAACGGTTCACAGAGGCTTTACTAAGTGAATCAGTAATCGGGAGCGTGTAGTGTAGCCACCTATATAGGTTTTTCAGTTTTTTACTTTATTTTCTTCGTGTTATTAAATTAAAATAGTAAATTCTTCACAAAAAATAATTAATAAAAGGCCAATGACTGCACCGTAAAAAAAGGCGAATGAAAAACAATAAAGAAATCCTTTTTTTATTTTGCGTTGCACGTGATTTTCGGTTGTTAACTTTTCTTTAATTAATTAATTAATCAATTTTCTTTATGTTTTAAATCAAACAAATTTGTATTCTTATAATTTTTTATTTGAAATTTTCAAATTATTATTTTATCTAAATGTTTTAAGAGTTTATGATAAATTTTGAATGTAAAATAATTTTAAAATTTGGAAGTTTAGTGAATTTTTAATGAAATTTAACACTTTGTTTAAATAGAGAGAGAATAGTTGGTTGAAATTTGAAATTAGCACGAGAGAAAAGAGAATTATGTACTTAATGAATTTAAAGTTTTTCTTAAGAAGAATCTTAAGTACTTATAACATAATATTATCTATAATTTGTAGGAATAGATTTTTCTTAAATTATTTTTCTACATAAATTCTTTGGTGTTTGGTATAAGGAAAGTTTTTTTAAGTATGAGATCATCATTCTTTAGAATTATGATTAAAACTAAATTTATTTGATTGGTAATAAATATTTTTATATAAATGTTGTGGAAAAAAAAGTAACAGTATTTTTATCATGATTTTAAATTATTTATTATATTAAATTATTTAACTTAAGTAGCATTATATTTTTACCATGATAAAAATGTTGTTAACTTGAAAAAGTTAGATTACCACCTCCCAATAGCAAAATTTTTGTCACTAACTAACCAAAAAATATTCTTAAAAAACATTATTTGATAGAGATGTTATTTTTAAAAAAAGTTATCAAACATGGCAAACAAACATTTTTAGTTTATAATTATCACAAAATTAAAAAATTTCCTTGTATCAACACTCTTCCTCTAACCTTGTTAGGTCTGACTATGTCCAACTCATAATGGATTGTACCAAATAATTAAGTCTTTAAGGTTTTGATGTTAACACAATATAAATTTTATGTATTAACCTTTCATGTTTAAAGCTACACGTTCATATTTATTTCTATGAGATATAAGCAAAAAACATGAATAGAAAAGGCTTTGGATGACAGACAAAGCATCATTTACTGGACGATACTATTTTTGCATCCAACCATGAGAAGACAAGTGCTTTTGCACTTAGCTCACAATACAAAAGCATGAAATAGTACTCGATCTTCAAGAACTGAAAGCAATCACAAGAAAGTAACGTCCACAGGCTTAATAAGAAACTCGTGTCACAGTGCACAAAAGGAAAGATTTAAATAGTCTTGTTTTGACATTCTTAATTCATTTTGTCTTATGCTCTTAATGTTTCTTTTGATTTGTATGATGAAAGTCAACTATGAGTATTAGACAACATTGAGATATTGTACTTCTTTGAAGATATGCTGTAGAAAGTATTTGTGGTCCTCGCTTTTTCTCTCTCTTTGCATAGTAGCAACCTTGTGTCAAGCGCCAAAGCTATTAAACAATGACTAGCTGAGATCTCTCAACAGATCGAAGCTCTAAAGTCTATATAAAGCCTTAAGATGTTTGTGTTTAAAAAGTTGAATCACAAGAGAATATTATAAGACAAAACGAACATGTGTTGTAATGTCAGTCTATTGGACGAAATAAACTTGAGCAAATTGAGTGAATCTTAACTCTATTAAGTTAGCGAATTTCATTGTATTTGAACTTATTGTATAAACACTCTTTGAATTATTAAAATAAAAGTTCTATCAAACATAATTGTTTATGAAAGCCAAGAGTGACTTAATAACAAAGAATATTTGGATCTTAATCTCAACGGGAGATTAAGGGTAGTGTCAGAAGTGGCTTAGAGAGTACTCGTTGTAGCTAAAAGTGTCATATAAAATATTTGGTTGTAATCAAACATCTGATTAGTGGGACCTTTCAAGATTTGATGGAAAATTGAATGTTGTCCAAAAGTTGGGGTGAACCAATATAAAACCTTTGTGTTTTCATTACTGTTTCTATATAACCAGTTATTTTCTTGAAGTCACTTGTGCACTATCATATCCAAATTTTGTGAATTGATTTTATATGTACACAATTTGAACCCCTTGGACGAAATCCTTTGTCCATTTGTTTATGTTTTGATAAACACCTTTTATAATTTTTGAAAGACTAAATTTTTATCCATCACACTATTCAATCTCCTTCTAGTGTATTTCAAGTACTTCAAACCATACACTTAGGGTGTGCCAAAAAACTGGTACAAATTGAATTATTGGAAAACCAAACCAAACAATGTCAATCTAGAACCGAACTACTATTATAAAATAGGTTCAGTTCAATGCACCAAATTGAATTGTTTTTTTCTTATTTTCTTTGACATCATATCTTCTATCATTTTTTTAAAACCATTTCAAAATCATTTGAATATTAAAATCGATTTAAAACTAATTTAGTTCATAATCGCTTCTAAACCATTTCGATTCTGATCCAGAGCATTTCATATTTTTTGGATTAAGAATCGAATTGTTTTAAACAAATTTTATTTGGCTTGGCTCTTTTGGAAGACCAAATTTTACACACCCTACTTCCATTTGTAAGAGAAGAGAAGCTAGAAAAAACTAAACCGAACATTACTTAAGCATTTATAACATAAAGATACATTTAAAAAAACTGTTTATGAACTCTTTAAAAACGGGCATACGTTAACATCTTTAACAACCTCATGTTATCTTTACCTTGCTCGGTGCTTTCTCTTGCAAATATTTTTTTTCTTTAGCATTTTCAAGCATGGATAACATCTTTATCTTTATCTTTATATATATAAAAAGGAAGTAGGTAGGGGTAGTTTTGGAAAAATAAAAGGAAGAAGTGGGATTGTTCATTGTTTGGGAAAACTAATTTTGGAATACTCAGTTGTGCAAAGAAAAAAAAAATACCTTTGCAATGTTAAGCTAAGAAAAATAACGTTTTAAAATTAATGTGGAGATTGAAAAAGCAAAATGCTAGTTATGTTTTCAACGAGAGTGATTAACAATAAAGGGAGGAAAAACGTCTCAGATAAAATCAATATATTATGAGTATAATAATATGTTTTAATTGGTCATAGATGTTGAAAGGAATAAAAATTTAAGACACATAAAAACAATTGATAAAAAAAAATGATCAGAAAAATATGTTCTTAAAAAAAATTAGCAACTTATGTTTTATTTTAAAGCCTATAAAATGAACAAATTTCAAAATAATTTCTATGATTTAGTATAATTTTTTAAAAATATCGACTTAGATTTAGATTTTAATAAATGTCCAAAACAATTTTTTTTGGTGAGTTTCTTTATTTCTTTCAA
>PYAF01006024.1:1463053-1493347 GCA_007407185.1 Glycine tomentella | reverse complement strand
CAAGGTGCATCTACTTTTCGGTAGCCCATAACTTAAGAACTCCATAGTTAAGCGTGCTTGACTTGGATTAATTCTTGGATGGGTGACCTCCTGGGAAGTTTCTCAGGAAGTGTGTGAGTGAGGACAAAGCACACTGAAAAGTCTTGTGTTGGTATGTAGGGACAGTCGTTGATCCTGCAAGTGGCCGGGCGTTACACCATACATAATAAATTAAGAGATATGGTTTCGAAAAAGCTTCCGCGAGTTTATTTAAAGATAACTACTGCACTAATCTGATTAAGTAATATGTTAATACACCAGATGCATACGGGGTGTTACACTGAACCCAAGAAAACTAGTAGAAGAAGGGACATAAGCCCACTTATGTGGAGTGGATTCTTCTTTCCTTTGTGTATGCGGTTTCTCTTTTGCTTCTCCTTCTCTTTTGCCTTTGACTGTTCACCCCTTATTATAATAAAAAAATTGTTTTATTGGAATTTTGTTATATTAACAATGCTCTAAGCTCATATGTGTGCGTTAAGCCCAAATCCTCAATCCATCTTTTAAGTCTTTAATGTGTAATCCTATAAAAAAAAATACAACCAACACACTATAAATCAACTAATTTTAGCATTTATTGAATAAAAGCTCAGACAAGTTAAATTCTTATATTTTCAATCATAAAATAAGCATTAAAAGAGGGAAAAAAATAATTGCTATGTAATTTAAATGCATAATTTACATATAAATAGCAATTATCAAAAACAATCCTTTCTTTATTTCCATTCATTTATTTTAGGAACAATTTTAGAATTTAATCAAAGTTATATAATTAAACAAAAAAGTAACCAATATAAACTATATTTTATGATTTAAAAATAATGTGAGTCTATACTAAAAAGAAGTAACATGAGTAGTTGGTAGATATTGATAATTATTATTTATACCTAAATTGTGCATTTAAATTACATAGCAATTGTCTTATTTTTTCTTTTTTTAATGTTTTTTTTGTGATTGGCGTAAAAAATTAGTTTGTTATGAGCTTTTATCCAATAAATGCTAAAATTAGTTGATTTATAGTGTGTTGGTTATATTTTCTTTATAGAATTGCACATTAAAGACTTGAAAGATAGATTGAGGATCTGAAGTAGCATGCACATATCGGATTAGCACGCACATATGGGCTTAGAGCATTGCTAATATAAAAAAAGTCCAATAAAACAAATTTTTGGTTATAAAATGGAGAAACCAGGAGAATCAAAATGCACAAAGGATAGAAGAATCAACTGCACAATGTGGGTTTATGCCCTTCATTCTACCAGTTTTTTTTTTCATTCTTTTTCATCAACTGTTGTTCTCTTTCGTTTTTGTAAGTCTCTCATGCCAATGAGGCTAAACTACTCATTGTTGGGGATTCAACAACCAAATATTCTTGATGTAATAATTCTTACTATCTATTTAATGTTATTTACATATTATTGTTCTTTTATGAATCTTTTGTCATGTTTGCGGTCTGATTCCCAGCGTAAAGCAAAGCAAACAAGTCAGCCGAAGTTCCATAAGTCTCTTTAGTAGCAAAATATTCATGTGCATGTAATGTTATGAGAGTTTATGCATTGAAAAATGTCTATAATATGAGAACTAGGACAAAATATATAGACAATTCATATATAAGGTTATAATGACATTGTTTAGCCTTAAATATACATTTTTACTCTTAATGCAAATTATTTGATGTAGCTTGTCGAGGGATTAAGAGTGAAATTAGATAATTTAGGCTCTGACATATGAAAGATCATAGTTAGAGTAAATTAGAGGATGAAGGTGATATGTAAAATAATATTAAATAGTGAAAAATTATTAACATTGCATCAAGAATAGTTTTGGTATGTTGAACATCCAACATATCTCATAATCCTGCATCAACCTTCAATCTACTTTCCAAGTGTTTGTTTTTCTTCTCAGGGTCTTAATCTATTTCGCTATTTATTTTATTATGCAATTATATTTACATACATTATCACTTGAAAATCCAAAAAGGTTATTATCTTCATTACTTAAAATTTGATATATATGAACTATGAGTATAATCAAAGTCTACATGGATTCGATACTCGACCTTACTATTTTATTATTACTTGGACGAATTGATGCACTTGTCAATCAGTCAACAAATACCCAGGTCTCTATTTTGATAATTAAAAATCAATTTTAATATCCATGTACATGTTTTCATTTTATAAATTTAAATAAATTTTAATTTTGATATTAAGAAGTCAAATTAAATATTACTTACTACTAATCATGCACATATTTTAAAAATATCAAACGAAAAAGAGAAGAAAATGAAGTTTAAAATTAAAAAAAAAATATATTTCAATACTTTAGTACCTTTTTAGAAATTCAAAAAGTAATTACACTAATCACCGTGCGTAAAAATAAATTTATTGTAACTACTTATGTAATTAAAATCCTTAAATTTGAAGGTTAATGTCCTTCTTTTGCTACACTATTTCAATTTTTTATCCTATATTGTATTGTTTTTTTATCTTTTAAAAATGAACATTAATGTCCAGTTATCCAATTATGATTAATATCTCTCCATTGTAACCTAATATAAATATAAATAACAATTATGATAGCTTTTAGTTTTTACACTATTTCCTTTTTAATAAAATTTTATGCTAGGTTTTTGTACTATCTCTCATGGTTCTTCCATTTCTTTCTTGCATTAACACACAATTTCAACCTTAGCAAAATCTTAGGTACAAGTAAATAATATTTTGATAAATTTGATTTTAATTTTTTTATTTGTGTTTTCTTTCCACATTTTTTCATTTTCTTTTAATTGTGTTTGTAAAAAATGTTACATTCCTTATCATTTAGGTGAGTTTCTTTTTTCTTTCTGTTGAAAATGGTTGGGTTTGATTTGTGTTTTGTAAATGAGTTTGATTTGTATTATATATACATCAATTTGTATTTTTATTATTATTGATTCATGTACGTTTTTGTCATATTTTTCAAATAATCTCATATAATATTATTTCTATTTATTATATATAGTATAATCATTTATATTTCTTTTACAACCTCACTTCATTTCAAAAGTATTAATATCCTTTATTCAATAGGGGTGATGGTTTTTGTTGGAAGAATACTTCACATAGAGAATTGCATTTCAACAAATATTTTTAGTTATATGTATACTTTTAATACAGTATTGAATTATTTTTATCTATCTTTTTATATCATATATTTAGGACATGTAAATAATAATTGAAGAATTACATATTTATTTTTATAATTTATATGCACTTACAACTTTTTGTAACAACAATAATTATTTTACAATAACATATGTTATCTTATTTTTATTAAATTAAATAATTTTTTAATGTTTAACTTATCACATGTCAAAACAAAAATTCAATAAAAAAGTTGAATAATTTTTTTCATTATACCGCTATATTAGTTAATACAAAATCATTTTATATCTACACAAACAAACTTTACCCCTCAAAAACTAGTTGATGTAATAGGTATAAATTAGGCGCATGATATGCTATAGGTAGGAATATAGACAGTTACCATTTAACACCGTTGTAATGTCATAGAAGCTATAGATGACACGGTAGAGTATGGATAGTGTATTATGGTACTCATACACACATACAAGTAACAAATAATCTCCATCTTCATACTTATTGAATACTCACATACTTATACTTGCACCTTATTCTAAGCATGACTATAAATTTAGCTTGAAGATGACTAAGAATAGAATAATATATAATTTAGTAATGAAATTTTTAATTTTAATGTGCATAAAACAAGTACAAATGTTTAATGTATGTCTATTTTATTTTTCTTTCAGAAGAATGTTTCTACTTCTACTTTTACTTTGAATTTTTTTTATCTGTTTCTATTTGCTAGTAAACTTCTTATTTAAGAATTGAATGATATACTAGTAAAAAAAAACAATCGAATGGTATACGTATTTATGATATGATTTTCAACGTAATTTGAAAGTAATAAATACTTCCCCTAATAAAGCCTCAAGAGATGCATATGTTATACATTCTTTCATTTGGATCTGACCATTTTAAGAGTTGAAGTTAGAAAATTATATTGGAGCAAATATCATCATGAAGCTACGAAGCATTCTCCTTATTGTGTGGGCTTTGTTTGCTCTCTTCAGCCACACCTATGGTACAACCTTTACCGTGATTTATATTTTTTATTTATTAGAATTGCACCTCTTGTGATTCATACGAATTTTGAAAGTTAATATATGTTACATCTTAATTAGATTCTATTGTGATCCGCGTAACTACATTAATTTTTCTTGTTTATAATGTTGTAACACAACAGGGGAAATAAGTTTTTGCCCCAAAAAGATGGTACTGGATGGCCTATGTCCACTTGGGAGTTTAGGACAAACCTGCTTTCATGAATTCCTTGCACGACTTGGAGCAAGTGCCATGCCTATGAACTGCACTTGTAAAGATCATCGTTCCAAGAAACGCACATGCACTTGTGATGTTGTTTTTGACGCATGAGACAATATTGTGTATAGAGTGTAATCCAAATAATTGAAAATAATAAATGTGGACTGATCTTATATTTATACATATATTGGGATTTTTGGAAGGTCATCACCCAATGTTAGAGTTATTATAGCTAATGTATTTTTCAACTTGTTACCTAAATATGTTTCTGTCTCCTTTCTTTGTTTTATGATTTTATTTTTTAACGCGTTAAAAAAATAGGTTTCATTCAAATGGTTTACAGACATCTTTGAGTAATTATCGATAACTCTCATAAGTAAGTTACTCTCATGACTCATTATAATTTTCATTTTAGATACAGATAAAAAAATAATAAATAAATAAAAGAGAATAACAATTTTATAAAATTAACTTTATCATTATACAGTCCATAATTAATATCATAAGGAACATAAGTAAAACAAAATAATTAATATTACATAAAAAAATTAAAATGATAATTATTTTAGATATTTTTTATACGATAATTAGAATGAAATAAAGGAAATAATATGCATTGAAATGCATATCATCAAAGTTATCGAGATGAAACAAACATGCACATTTTATCATGAACTGCAAAATCGGCTCTAGAAATGAGGGTTGGGGCAAACGCGCCACCAAGTTCGAATGCAGTAAAATAAAAATTTGTTTTGTGGCAGTTTTCAATTTGGTTTTCGAGTAAAATAAGTCAAATTTCCAATTTCATACAGGTAACAAACATTTTCCTTTGGTGCATACAATATTTTTTTATTAATATTGACATATTAATAAATTAAGTTTATCTAGCCTTTTCCCATATATTTATTACGTCTTGATCATATTCATATAAATGATCCTAACAACATTCTGAGTTGAATAGGAATAAACGTAAATCTATCGTAACTCGTCTTATGCTCATCCCTACCAATAATACTATTAAGTTATCAATAATATTTTTAAAATGTTTCTTATTATATTTTATTAAAATTTTCTAGAAAACTAATATCAAACTTTTATTTTATTTTATGATAACTATCAAATAATATTATTAAAAATTATTAAGGATTTCTTTTTATAATTTTCATTAGTTTCCCTGATTAAAATTGACAACAATAATAATTAATATGATATGATTAATAAATAATTTTACTATTTAAATATATAGTCATAATCAACCTTCAAATGGATCTCCATACCTTCCACAATAAATCCATGATTTTGGGTGAAGATCCTGGTTAATAAAAAAAATGATTGAAAATAATATGCAATATTTTTCAGTGGTATTTTCTTTTAAAGAGATTGGAAGTGTATAGGGAGAAAAAATATATTTTTAGCCATTAATTAATTAATACCAATGGAACCAGTCCTTAAAGTGAATTCCATGTTTTATACTTTACTCTTGCGCTGCCTTAGATCTCATCTCTCTCTTCGACTCGTCCACACTTGGTCGTCATTCCTAATCGCAGGCCACATCGCCGGCGGCATTCCCGCCGTGTCACCCTTGCCTCTCACCGAACACTGAAAAGGTATGTCGCTCCTATTCGTTCATTTGTTGTCTAATTTTTCATTCTTCACTCTTCATTTTATTTGTTCAATTTGTTATTTATTTCTTTAATATTTTTTATTTGCTAGGGGAATTACTCAAGAGAGCTTCGCAATCCGACTAATAGATATTATCCGTGTAATTCTAACTACCATTTCTATTATTTATTTATTTTTTGCTTACTTTTGCTCACAGGATATTATTTCTGTTTACTTCTCCTACCATTTTACACCTCTACTTTTGTTTCACTACTTCAAGTTGTATTACAGTATTAGTTATTTATTGTTATGCTATGTTCTATTTTTTTTTGTGTGGTGAAAAATAAGTTTTATTAATTTGATTTTCTCATATATATATATATATTATATTATGTTTAATTAGTTCGGCTTAATTTCGTGAGTAACCGTATATCTAGAAAGCCTGGTAATTGTATGGAGATACATTACCATGTATCAAAATGTCTATTTTAGGAATCCTGAATTTACGATTCATGATCATTAAAAAACATGTCATATTATATTTTATATATATTAAAGATATATATATATATATATATATATTAACAGGGTATTTTAACATAAAGAAATATATGAGAAAGAAAAACTTGTTTTTTCGTAATTATTGAAATATTGTCTACCTTATTCCGTTTTAATAAAGCACGTGAGTGAGGGTTACTTAGTTTAAAAATCGCGTGAGCCTAATTTGTCCAAGAGCCGCAAGCCCAAACATCAGTCATCTCCTTCACAGGAATCCTAAATCTGAAACTAGTTTGACTCCGCTCTGCCAAGGCTGAGAAAATAGCGACGGGGAAACACGCGGCCTAACCTACGTGTCCGTGGACTGGATTGAGCCCTTTGGAAAACTTCTGCAATATATTGAAGTTAGACATTGTAAATATAAATTGCTGCATTTTTGGATTTTGCATATTAAGTTGGACCAAATATATTACTCATTATTTTTAATATTATATGGTATTTATTTAATGAATCAATTAGTTGCACAAATTGACAATAGTAGCTACTAGCTAATCATGATTATGATCCAAACAAGTGATGATGTTTGGAATGAATTATGGCACATATTTACCCTTGCAATATGTTCTTATTCTTTCATAGCTGCCCATGCCATGCATGCCCTTAATTTTGTGGAATCCAATTATGAGTACATGTTCCTTGTGTACATGGTGTTTACTGGCCAATGCAAAGCACTGTGTTAATTTGATTAGCATATGTGTCAGGGTTTTGGTTTTTCTGTGAGTATCAATCTATTCTTCATCCCTGTTGATCAAGAATGCAATTCTTTGGGGGGTCTGAGATTAGTCCTTCACCTCCTGCTCCGACAGCATCAGGAAACAATGGCCATATGATGTATGTGTTCAATAGGAATGGTGTGTGCCTGCTCTATAGGGAGTGGAATCGTCCCTTGCGGACATTGGATGCCCAGCAAGACCATAAGTTAATGTTTGGTCTACTTTTCTCTCTGAAGTCATTAACTGCCAAGATGGACCCCACTAGGTATGTTTGTCTCTTAGATTTTGAATATGTGCCAAATCGATTTTTCCAGCTATTCTGCACCCATATGTACTGTTTAATTTTACTTCCATGATTAATTTCTCAATACACAAAGTAACTTTACTCCTTAAAAGTAATTTGACGATTGCTTATGCTCTTATTCTTTAATGAAAGAAATTTTAATGGAAATATATGTTACAGTATTGCTAAATTTGCCATATTGCCCAGCAAGTTAATTTGATATATCTGGAGAAATAATCACACTTATTTTTCGTTAGTTCTCCTGGAAAAGCCGGCAGAAATAAGCAATTATTACTTCAAAATAAGCTAAACCAAACACACACAAGTCTTCTAGCTCCTTATCACTTGATTATGTTAATGTTTTTACCGAATTACTGTCATAATAAATATCAACAAGTTATGGATTATATGATGGACTTTTTGTGTAATTATTAAAGGAATTTATGTGCATGTTACAATGGACAGTTTAATTCATTATACTCCAAATTGTTGTGCAGTGCTGTTGAGAAAGGAAACCTTGGTATGCCTCAGTTACCTGGCCAAGGTTGTTCATTTCACAGTTTCCGCACTAATACGTACAAACTTAGTTTCATGGAAAGTCCTTCTGGAATAAAGGTCAGCTACAACAGCATTTGTGTTTCCCTTATATGTTATTGTTATAGAACCGTATGGATGAAGTCACTGCTGATTATAAAGTTTAGTGTTGAAATGTTTTGCACCTTGGCTTTTGCTCATTTCTTCATTGATAATTGTAGCTATTTCACATTTATACTGTAAGCTATATTTGTCTGTTATATATATTAATCCCATTTTGGCCAGGAAAAAAAATAGGTTTATTGACCTAATTTAAATGAAAAACTGAAGTAGCAGGGAACTGGAAAAAGAAGAGAAAAAGATAAATTCATGAGTTTTGTAAGTTTAGGCCTGATCTAACTTTTGGATTTATGAGTTTTGGCCTGATCTAATTTTTTGAGTGACTTACAAATTCATGTATATTTGAACCAAATGTTTCTGGCTTTGTCTACTTCATTGTAGCTTGTTGGTTCAAGAACAATTAACATGTTTATAAGCTCCATAGATGAGTTTATCATGCTGCACAGATGACGCAATGGTTTAGAAAGCTTCAGATGTGGGATATTTTTGGTTTTTCTAGGAAGAGGAGAATCCATGTCCGTTGCATGTGGGGATGTTTTAAGAATGATCAATTTTCATTCAATCCAAAATATTGTAAGGTATACTGTCTTGGGTTGGACAAGATTGCCAACTGAGTAATATTCATTTTTGTCACTGACTAATTTGTGGCTGCAACATGTTAGTCTCTAAACACAATAAAATTCCTAACCTTTGGTTCCTGAGAAAATGAATATATTAGCCACATACATCCCTCTTGTTAATTTACCTGTGTTTTTACTTGACAAATTTGCATATGTGAAACATTAACCTGTGATGTGGCAATTTGTCAGGTGACACAGACTCTAGGTGGCAAATGACAAGCCTTCTCCATGTTATTTTCTCTGAAACTGTGTTTCTAAAGAACCCTAACCCTCCAATCTAAAGCTCCCTTTTCAACCCAACCTCAAACATCCCTCTTATTAATATATTTCTTCTCTGTCTTAAATTCTTATCAGGAAATACAGTTGTAATCTGACTATTAGCAAGATATCTTAAGACTGGAACTACTAAACCATAGATTCTCAAACTTGAAACCCATAATTCCAAGTTGTAGTTGAACATGAAAAATACAGTAAGAATAAAAATATTCACTTCATTCTCCATCAACTAGAACCTTACCATTTTATATTTGCATATCGGCAATCTTTTCTATCTAGGAATCTTTTGACTTTTCAATAATGGTTGAATGGATGTTATTCCCATTCATAACTCCTAATTTTCATGTTCTTGTCCTATTTTAATTTTAATCTGTATACCACTCTTAGGCAAAATGTTTTTATGAAGTGAAGCTGAAACATTAATATTTCATAAGAAATATGGTGAATACATATTTATAATCTTTGGTATTTCTGTGGAAAGCTCAAGTAAGCTAAAGACTGAATTATAATGCTATTTTCTCTCATTGTCCACTATGCATATAGTTGAGGTTCTGATTTGGAAGTGACATTCTTGCTTTTATGATGCTATTACCTCTCTTGCATTAGTTTGTAGATGGAGTTTGGTGGATTTCACTAAATTTATCCTTTATAGTGTTTTAGCTTAAAGGTTGTGCAGAGTAAGATGGACTACTTAACACTAGTAACACTGCCAGCTATTTTAGCAATTAAAGATTACAGCAGTCATAAATTTTATCCATCAAATTATGCATTTTGGAAAATAAATTATGTAGCAATTCATAATTTCATATATAGGTGGTTGTTGTATCGTTCCTAATGTGACCCTGTTCTTGTTTTATGCAGATCATCTTGGTGACTCATCCTAGAACTGGTGATCTACGGGAATCCTTAAAGTATATCTACAATTTGTATGTCGAATATGTTGTCAAGAATCCACTTTATACACCTGGATCTCCTATTAGGTAACAGAATTTATACTTCCCCTGTAAATGGCATACTTGTCCTTTTACCAATAGCAGAACGACATACTTGTCCTATGAATGTGGTTTCATAGTGTCATCCATGGACATTCCCATCATTAACTGGCATCATTCTACGTCTTAAATGCATATGAAAACTGCTTTAATCATCAGGAGGTGCAATAGTAACGAAGGTGAGCATGTGATATGTGGTTAGGCACACTGTTCATAGGTTCAAATCCTAACTTTCCTTATTCTATAGAGTTAGGCCTCACGCAAGGAGGTAGATTAGCTGAATTGTTTGTAAGCTGGCCTAGATACCACTTGATTTTAATACTAGACATTTAAAAAAAAAAGGACAAGACTGTCCTATATAAACATCATTCAATCTTTATAATTCTTCCCAGTACTCTAAACAGTGCAGAGCTATCAAAGTGGGTTGGTCTGCTAGTGTCAAAAAGTTAACTTGATAAATGGGCTACCAAAACATTGATCCTCACCAAGTATAAAAAAATGGAATTAATTTTTAAAGTATATTTAATCCATAAATTTCACACAGTCATAATCTTTTCCTAGTTCCGATATAATAGTAAAACCAAACAAATTATATTTATACAGTAAATCTGATAGTGCCTACCCCTACTCACTAGTAACTACTGTCTTCTAACTAGGCCACAACATTTTGTGCTCTACTGCGATGCTCAATAGATGGCAGATTAGCCCATGGACTGGTACGGCCCTATTTGTGTTCAGCCCTTTGGCTAGTGGGCAGTTTGTTCATCCATGATAGATTTTCGGCTTGCATCCTATTCACTTTAACATTTTGCTATGTTTTTATATGCTCGATTTTGTGATTTTGTTTGCTGCTACTTCACATAACGATGAGTAGATCTATATCTAAATTATTTCTACTTTGTTTTTCAGATTTTATCCATAAATGTAACGATTGCTTTTTTATTTATCACCTGATCTATTTTTGTTGCTAAAAGTTTCTGTCTCCATCCTGGTGTCCAATTATATAATATTGATCCAAGTTAATTTGTTGCTAATTAACTATTTTCCCTCTTGCCTTTAATGGTTTCAGGGATTATATTGTATGTTTTCATAGATGTTCTGGTAGTCAAGAAAGTTTTTTGACTAGATACACTTTTGATGGGTTTTTCATAGGTGCGAGCTGTTCAATACAACGTTGGACCAGTATGTGAGAGGCATTGCATAGATGCTGAGTTGTTTCCAATCAACACTGTTGATGATTTGTGTGGTTTTAACGCCTTGTTTTGCATGGTGTATGTGAGAGGCATTGCATAGAAGCTGAGTTGTTTCCATTCAACACTGTTGATGACTTGTGTGGTGTAACGCCATGTTTTGTATGGTGGTCATACATTGTTAGTCAAAACTTTTAGGGAGTTTTCTCAAGTTTGAGCTGTACTTTTTTTTTCACAGATAACACTAGTGATACTCCATTTTATTTGAATCCTACAATTTCTGTTGCCCTGTATTTCTCTTCCAATATATATAATAAACTGAAGATGCTTAAATCGTGTGACATGAATCACATGATAAGATATGGTCTCCAATTTTGACCTCAGCCAAGATTGATATGTCTTCTGCTAAAGTTGCATTCAATACAAGATATATAACTTTTTTTTATTTCCTCTTATTTGACTCTTGAACTAGGATTATATCAGCTTCAAAAAAGCATGCATATTGAGTGGCACACTCTGCTCACCTATATAATATATCTTATGTAATAGTTTGAAATTCTTCATATATTTATGGATTACCCATGGTTACCTTTTATTATTCTATTCTACAACTTACATGTTATAGGAGAGTTTGTCGATGCAAATGGTTAGGTGTCCGGCTACATTTATCAAAATATTTAGATCGTAAGAGTACGAAATCTTGGTAAAAAAAAAGAGTACGAAATCTAACACAAGCAAAAATTACATTATGTTAAAATGTACTCGAAATTTCTATGAACGCCTATAACTAACTTCCTCGTTTTCTGCAAACAGTCAAACCTAAAAAGAACCTCTTCATTGTAGTAAGATGTTATATTGTTATACCCACCATGGCTTGTCTATTAGATCCTTCGAGAACATGTACCTGAACCTAGAACTGTAAGGCAGCCATTCTATGATCTGAGATGATTTTTTATTAGATTTACGATCAAGGCACTTCTGTATTGAATCATGCAGTTTCTTGTCAACACTTTCCATGGCCCATCCAAGGATATCATCTAAACTGATTGACGCTTCTCTAGAAAATCTTTCCACCAATTTAGGGAGAAAAACTTTGCTTGACTTCTTCACAACTACATTTGCTTGAAGAAACTCTCCCTTGGCAATATTCAGCTGTTCTCTTATATTTGGTGCGGTGTAGACTTTTAGCTGCAGCAAAGTAACAATAAAAGTCTTGATCAACTTTTTAAAATCAGGGTATCAGAGAGCAGTAAGATAATATGGATGCAAATGTGAATACTGAATATCAGTTTTAGAATTTCTCTTATTTACTTCCTACTGTGCTTCATCAATGCATCAAAATTGATCAAGATGCATACTCAACAAGAGCAAAGCCCTAAACAACTAACAATCACATTTTCCCAATGATATTCAAACTGCAATTCCTTGGAAAAAAGTAAAATGAAAGAAAAATTACCACAGGATCTGACAATGCCCCAGTGCAAAGAGCAAAGCAGACAAGGGGTTGGAAATCAGTAATACACAATTTTGAGCTGATAAGCTGTTTTTCTTCGCCATTTTTCTTACTCAGGGCAGCAGACAAAAAGCTTTCAAGCCACTGTTTGACAAACAAAAATAATAATCAGATGAAACATGAGATGCCATCCTTCAAATTCTGTTAAAAAAATTACATTATAATATCAGGTAAAGAAATAAGGTCCTAATGGAGTCCTAAGCATGTCACTCACAGGAAATGATTATATTAAAACTTCTTGTAGAGTCGTGGACTACTCTTTCAAGTTGAGAATCAAACACAAATGGACCCTTCACCAATTCTGTTGTGATCCATCGATTAGTGAGCTAATCAAACAGGATAAGCTCATCCTATGCCATTCATTAGGTTAAATGTACACAGATAGGGGAGTTAGATGCCCTGAATCTGACATGTCTCTTGGAATGAGTAACATGAAACTCAAAATTATGGATGTATTGAATACTCCCTAATAAAAAGGGAATTGGTCTATGGTCAATTCAGTAAAAAAAATATGAAATTCTAAATGTTAGGAAGAACTATGACAGGACAAACAATGTTTTTCCCTTTCGTCCTCATCTCCACAGAACCAAATCACATGTCCCATTCTCTTTCCCACAACAAAAAAATAACACTTTAGGAAAAAAAAACTAACACTCAAACTGTTGCACATTATTCTTCCTTTTCTGATGCTGCCACTAATACTTCTGTCACCACCACTACTGTCCCACGTCTACCACAACTACCACCCCTGCCCTGGTTACCGCCATCCCCATAACCCTCCTTTCATAAAGGTTATTTATTTGTATACAATTTATATTCTTACCTACTATGTTATATGACACGTATGAAACACTAGATACGACAAAAGCTTATCAAGCTTATATCTTGGCCTACTTTGATACAGCTTTCTTATCCACCCTTTTATCCTGATTCCTGACCACTAAACAGCCCTAAAGTTTACAAGATCATTGGTGTTTGTCAAATCATAGCTGTGCAATGCCAATTTAATGATAACACATTCAAATGGATACATTAATGTCTTTCTAAAGCAATATAGGCTTGCAAGCAGCAGATACAAATCCTGGGAAGAATCTGTAATTTGTAAACCTCCGGTCAAAACAGAAAAAATATAGAGTTGCACTATTCGGACCAATCAAACTATTCCATCATTAAAATGCATCCATAAAACTAGCAACACTTCTCTCATATATCTGGAGGTGCCCATGTTTTTACTTGAGGGTCAGATGTGTACCCGTCCAATGCGGGGTGTTCGGAAGCAAAATATCGCTTGTTCTATTGCATTTGCACTTATGATATGACCGCCAATGTTGTAAGCTGCCTGCACTAGACAGTGGTACTCATTATTTCCTGCTTTCCATGATTTATCAATAAAAGAAATGAATTAAGAATAAGATAGCACCATCGAGAAAAATGGAGGTGCTAAAAGTATATGATTATGACATCACAGGTTAAAGTAAAAGTTACTTCCTCAGTGGCATCTAAATGTCCTCCAGATAGCATAGCAACTTTAGATACATGCCTTTTGGTGGCTTAAGCCATGTAAATGCTAACAAGTAATTAAAGAGAAGGGTTCATGAAGTTTCTTTTTTCCCCCTACCAAGGCAGATTTTAGTTGATGTGATTGTTTCTTTGTAATTTGTTGGATTTAAAAAAAAACAATGTAATAAACATTATTTGGATATGGTTCCTCGTCTAGCCATCGCACTAAACAAAGGTTGGCTTGGGGAGAGCATTTCAGGGAAAGTATTATCCTTCTAAAATTTTAACAACATTCTTAAAGTGTTAGATAGTCTCTGCATCAAAAACTTTCCAGAACATATAAAAACTAGGGAGAATTTGCTGCTGCCTAAGGACAATATCCAATCGAATAAAGAAATAGACTACCTTGTGAAACAAGGCCAGCCTCTTGAGAGAGCCCTGGGGAATTCCATATGCTAAATATGCCTGTTAACAGTAAAAGAGAGTCATACGTGCTGAAACTCAGCAAAATAAAAATCATAGTCGCGTCACGCGTGATTGTGAATATTACGTGCATCACAAGAGCATTATGCACATTGATCCAGAACGCAACTTGTCCATCACTTTCCATTTGACTGATATTCACCCTTTCAAGTTGTTCCACTAGTACTCTGAAGGAAATGAGAAAAAGAAAGGGTTGAGTCCACAATTCAATCATAAGAATCTGGGGTGTGCTTGGGCCAAAATAGCAAGCACACATAAAACTAGAACTGAAATTTCCTTCCCTTAAGAGACAGTCGGTTAAGTAGATTAAGCAAAATTGTTGTGTTCTCTCAAAAATTAAATTTAAGGAATTCCATTTATATTAAGGTTTTTAGTAGTTTGTTTTAGGGATGTTCTTGATGTTTTTCTATTTTTGTTTATGGGCTCATCCTTCATATGATGAACTCTTTATAGTAGGACCTTTGTTAGTTCTCTTCTCATATAAATCATGTAGGCAAGATTTTGTCATTTTTTCTCATAATTGTAGCTCTAATTTGCTTTCTAGTTTCTAATTTATTCATTTCTGATATTATCTTTTGTTGTATTAACACTTACCACATTATGAAGTGAACACACCAAACCAAATACAATAAATTGCCTTATGAACCAATAAAGTCACTAGACTAGCTATAAAAGTTAAGTTTCGAGACCATTTTATCATTATCGACATTCTCCACTGCTGAAAAGAAAAGCGGTTCCCCTTTGTAATATTCATATTTTGTTTTCCCCTAAAACTCCACAAATATATAACTAATATAGTAGAAAAGGAAGACTTAAAATGTCATTACCACCTCCAATACTCTCACTTACACTCCCATAAAATAAGGAGAGATACCTTTACAAGTTTTACAAATTTAAAAAGGGACGGATAATAATATATGTGCGTGTCAAAACTGTACTTTCCAAATAATGACATTTATAAATGCTAAAACATTCAATGCCAGTTAAACTTGGGCCAAAATGTGCCAATGTCAGAATCCGAATTACGAAAACAGATCTCTCTGGGTAAGAGTAAAATTAAGGGAAGTAACAGTTCTGGGATTAATTATTGACTTAAGATTTGGGAGAAAAGAAAGGCAAGGGCATGTTCCAAAAGTTTGAGAGAGAGAGACACATCTGGCACATAATAAAGGAAAAATCTTCTGGTTAACAACCATGAACAAGAATTAAATCTGCACTATCCAACAGCCTTCAAAAGTCCCTTCGTACAGGATACAGATCCTAACTAATTCTTATCTAAATAAATCTAATAACATCCGTCAAAGGTAACTTGAGCAAAAACAAATCAAAATGTGAACTAATACTTGCACCGCTGTAGTTGTGCAACATCACCAACCCATCTACAGCATGCCAACATTTAAGTATAATTGGCTCATTTGTCATGCATCGTTAAATGTGAATAAGCCCAGATCAAACCATTTAGGATTTTGGGTAGTTTTTGCCAAGAAGTTATGCAACAGGTGCATTGGACTGGTCATCTCAGGGGAGGCCAGGCTAGTGTATATCTCAAATATGACAAATGGATTCAAGGGAATATACATAGAACCTGTGAAATGACAAAAGATTTTTAAAGAATTATGACAGATTCTCTGAAATTTAAGAAAACTTTAGAATCTGATGAGGGCCTTCCAATAGTATGATTTTCTTTTTTGGACCGTAGTACTATAAACTTAAGTCACAGAATACTAAAGTCTAAAACAACTGTATTGAGGCTACTACTTTTTTTTATCGAAACCACATGTATCTTCTATTGGAGGCAATATTCTTTGAGCCAGTTAATATCATTATGGACAGCGAAACTCTCCTTCCAAGTATTTAGCACTACTACTTAAGATGTCTAGAAAAAGAATTGCCAGTCAGATAACAAATATTGTCTAGAAAATCATCGTACAGACCACAATAAATATATAGTAGTTAGTGGGTAATTTTAAATAACTCTCGCTAAGATTGCCATAAAACTGTTAGTTCTCAAATTTCTAATTTTCCAAACAAGGATATAATTTCAAGGTACGACACCGCCTTAAGATTCTTTATAAATGCATGAGAAGCACCTTCTTGGTATTCATATATTTAACATCACCTTGAAGTTATCATATTTAAAGAGCCAACCTGTAGTTGTCAATGGCATAAGAAGCATGAGAAGAATGACGTTTACGAGTTGCTATCCAAGATATTTCCACTACTGATTTGCAGGAACAGTCTCGATCATTCCCAAAACCATGTCTTGGCTGTACAGCATGAGTGGATGACCTTGATAATAAAGGTGATCTACTTTTTTCAGTATTTACGGAGGTTGCACTACGGAGCCAGAAATATACAGTTGCCATACACTTCACCATCTCCTCAGAAAGCCTGTTTGGGCACTGGTTTAGATGATCTTTTAAAGTTCGTAATGCTGGAGTTTTCTCCTTTGTGGAAAACTTCTCATTAACCTGACACATGATTAAGGTGAAAATTTTTGGACAAACATTAGAAAGGGATCTTTTGTACATTAGTGTCATCTTTAGGGTATTATTATATAAAGGTTTTTTCCATTCACAGAATAAACAAAGGAAACGAGTAACTATAGCAATATATTATACCTTGGTGGAATTAGGACAAGTCTTTCCAAAATAAACTTTGCCCTTGCCACATGATAAAGGAGCATAACTTGACCCAAAAATTCTATTCTTCAAGTCATTATTAGAAATCAAAGCTTGCAAGGGTCGCAAGGGAAACTTTTTTGATGAACAGAAAGCACTTGAAATTATACTTGGATGCTTCCTGGATTCATGCCTTGGATGAGCAGGTGAAGCCACGCCAGAATTTTGTTCAGAAGGTGGCCAGCTTACACAATGTTCAAAAATATTTCTGTACATGGCAAGCACATGTTGCTCACGGCTTGTAACTTCTTCTTCAAGTAACTCAATTTCAGCAATTAAATCTTTTGTCTAAGAAGGGGAAAAAAGAAAAAAAAGTTAATTTCCACAAAACAAACGAATACTTATGGCCATAACTTGAATAAGAAAGATCACATTGTGCATTATACATGTCCAATCAAAATTTACAATCCAAGTGAAATGTTCCTTTATCCTTATCACAAGCTACAGTCCTTCACATGAGAATCAACTCCTCTGGTTCTAATAATTTATAATCCTGAATGGCTTATTCTATGCCGAGTCAAGTTTGTCCAAACTTAAATACTATAGTAACATGTAATAATATTTCTGTCACAAGACTATACACACAGAGAATTGCACAGTATATTAGTCAAGAATCAAATTAACCTGAAAACTTAAGTTGTTTGGTGGGTGCCCAAGTATGGTTTATATCTCTACCATGTCCACTACGATCTTAACAGCTTAAAGTGTGAACAGAGCCAGGCCCACTGCCCGAGTAGCAAATGTCAAATTACCTGAGCTGCAAAGTGTCTGTGTCCAGGTGATAAAGTACTTGAGGCACGACCCATGGCTCTCTCGAGCAGAATACGCATAGATTTTTCCTGCTGTAGGCGTAGCTGTAGCTGTTCAACCTGCAAATCAATACAACATAAAATCCTTCACAATCTGGCATTGTCTTTCCAAAATTTTTTTCCCTTCGTGTTTCTTCCAATGTGTTCTCATTAAAGTGATAAAATACAGAAGATGCATTTCCCAAAAAGACACAATATGCTTATATCCATATGAATATTTTCTACAATTCTTTTCCATTGTGATTTCTTGATCTTATTAAGATGCTTCTAAATTACACATTATTGACAAAGGTCAGTTCTGGTCTTCAGGAGTTGCATCTCTGATTCCACAATAAAGACTATGCGAAATTGTTCTATGAAACACACTACTTTATATCAATTAATTCCAAGATCATATAATCAATTTGTTTCCCCTTAAAGGTCTCTTCAAGGAATACTCTCTTCAAGTTTTCCAATGGTGTTTCCCCCACTTCTAAATTAAACTTTGGGGGAAGATCAGAAACCAAGAAGCAGTATAGTGTCATTCTGAGTCATCTCAGTGTTAACTGGAACAGAATTGTTCATAAGAAATGCCCAAGTGAAGAATCTAAATATCCGGAGATAAATTCCACCAAACCCAAAAGACAACTTACATCTTTTTCCAAGGATGCTCTAGGTTTTGAAAAGATTTTCTTGCTACTGGTGAGGTTCTCGTGTAATGGACTTGATAACCTAGAAGCCCTCACTGAAGGTGGTGAAGCCTGTTCAAGTCACAGCAAATGAATGAATTTACTTTCACATTCAAAATTACAATACAAGGTTCATACGTTGCATGTTGATGCAATAATTGTTTTATTCAAAGAATTACGAGATATGACTTGAAAAGTAAAAGATCAAATTGATATTGTAGTCTCACAACTCACAAGAGATTCATGCTTGTCTTTCTCTATAGGATGCAAAGCTCCACCCCTTGAGAATTTCAGGTTCCTGTCAGAAGCACTGGGAAGTGCACAATAAAAAAAACCACATGCCATGTCATGACACAAAATGAAGCACAGCTCAAGACGATAACTGCAATTTGTCTAAAAGAAAACATTATCAACATTTACAGCAAACCCTTCTTGCCACAATCTACAAAGTACCCCAGACCAAGTTTTCTAAATCAGTTATTTCAATAATATACTCGGTCAGATCCTACCATCCTCCACTCCAGTTTTTATTTTTCATAATGCCCTTGAACTCAATCAAACTCAAAAGAGACAAAATTTCATATTTTTCATCGAAGAAGCCACTTAGTTAAACTTCTTCACACCAATGGATTCATTAACCAATTTTAAAAACAATAAATTCTTGGCTTAGAAAACGTTATTATGTTCTCCATACGGTATTATAAAGCGACAATAAGAACCAAAAGGAGGCAAGATTGAGTTCCAGTTAAAGCAAAAACAAAAACCTGTTAGAGCGCCTGTGTGCTCTAGAATTTGCACCCACTTGTGCATCACCGTCGTTGCCAAATACATTATGAAAGTGAAACTCACCCATCATTAATTCTTAGCTATTCTAGAAACCCTCTTGCATTCTTCTTCTATCTATCAATACTATCATATAGTAGTATTTACTCCACAGTACACAACGTAACACCAGGGACCGACCGGGTTTCAAATGGAAGGGAGAGTGTGGGCCTCGAATAATTAATTGAACATTGAACATAACATAAGATAACGAAGCATGGATTCACTTAGAAGAATCGAATTGAAAAATAAATAAAAATGTGAAACACTGAAACCGTGTGTAGGAGAGAAGGAGAATGTGAAGTGAAATAAATAGCATTATAGCAATAGTTACTACGGAAAGACTGCGATGATCAGAGAAAGTGGACTGCACTGATCGGAATTGAATTCGATGGGCACTGAGTGGTTGGATGTATTCAATGTTGCCAATTAATTCGTGTACTGATCAGCACCACCCACACATGAAAGATAAGTTGAAACTATGGAAATGGAAAATGGTACTGTGTGGAACGCAGAATCGGTAATTCGATCCGTTAACGCTTTGAATTTGAAATAAAAAAGGGTTGGTTTCGGTCCATCCTTCATTCACCCGCCAATTTGTTTCCCCTTTTAAATTCTATTTTCCACTTTCCCTTTCTCGACCTTCTACAATGCTTAGCTTAAAATGTTCATCTTGAAACATTTAGAAACATATTCTAGGCCAAATTTACTAATTGCTTAAATTCACTTTTGGTTCTCAAGTTTCGCATTTATGCAATCTTAGTCTTTTTTTAAAAAATTATTCACATATTTTTAAATTTTAACAATTTTAGTCTATAGTTAATCTATAGTAAATTTTTTAATGAAAATTGCTAATGATATAATGATGACACAACGCACTAACATAACGCGTGACAACTTAACATATGACGTGATAATTTAATATATATTAATGTGATATTAATAAATTGCAATTTTTTGATCTTTAGTGTCATGTTATTATATTATGTGTCACATCAAATGTGTTGAATTGACATATTAACATATTTATGTTACATTAAAAAAAAATTCTCTACAAAATTGACGATGATAAATCAACCGTGAATCAAAATCGTTATATTTTAAAAATGTAAAGGATCAAATATGTAATAAAACTTTTTCAAGAACCAAAAGTTACATAATCAATTAATCATAATCTATAGGATTAAAGGTAGATTTAAGCTTTTGCTGATTTGGTTTTTAGGTTTTACTTTTCCTGTTTCTTATTTACTGAAAATTTGCTCTTACTATTAAGTATAAATTTGTTTTCCTTATATTTTTTTATTCATAATAAATAAATAACCTCTATTTTTATCTATTTTTTATGAAACCTCTGTATGTGTGTATCAAAAGTCAAATAACAAATAATAATGAGAATTGATATTTTCCTCTGTTCCCAAGAAAAACTATATTTTCCTTAAACCATTTTGAGACTTGTTTTGGATCAGGCTTGACTTAGGTCCGACAAGGCCTAATTGCTCCAATCAAAACTCAGGACGACGAATAGCCCATAAAGGCCCAAGCCAGCTTCCAACACATTAACTGTACTTTTCCTTGTCAAATAAAAAATAAATTCAAAGGCTTAAGCCAACCTCCAATAATATTAACCGTAGCTTTCCTTGTCAAATATTCCTACTATTCTGTGAGTAGATAATGATGATCCTATTATGAAGAATATAACTACTTTATCACATGTTAGGGAGCTTGAAGAGCATTTGAACAAGTTAACAGGCTAATGATAATTAAGGATTATGAAGAGAATTAGCACCACATCTCCACAAAAAATATTAAAAAATTGGATATACGAGTCACATATCTTATATATCCTTCCTTGAGTCCTTTCTCAGTTAATGTGAAACCTAACTATTCACACTTGATTTTTCAACAATTTTTCATTCAAATACAAGTATACATATTGTTATGCCGATTTAGTATCATCGTTCACCAAGTGTTGCCTATAACTATTAACTTTAAAATTTGTGAGCAAGAAGAAACCCTCTTAGTGTGTGTTTGGACTAAAATCATGTTAGATATATTCACTTAGGCAAAAGCAACAATTCATAGCTTCTGGTGGACACATGCAAAATGGACACTGTTACAGAAACAACCACATTGTTAAGCAACAAAGAGTTGATTTAGATTTTCATAAAATTTATTTTAAAAGAATTAGAGTTAAAAAAGTTATTAGTTTTTTAGAGTGGTACTACAAATGTGAGTTAAACAAATTTACTTATGTGAAGTTGATAAAAGAAAATCACTTTATTGAAGTATAAAACCCAAAATCAATTACAATCACCACAATATAAATATTGGAACCTCTAAAATTTTACCAAACAAATAACGGTGTATTAATACAAAGTTATTTAATATTTTATTGATATATATATATTAAGATTGACGTAATATATACTTTTAAATTATACACGAATATATATATATATATATAGTTTATTTTTTTTTCAAATTTGACAAACAATTAAATATTAGATCAACGATTTGATTGATAAAATAAATATTCTGTATAAAAGTTATTAATAGTGTAATGGCTGATGTATAGATCACTTTTTCAGGCACATGTTATTAATAAACTTTCACTTATTTTTAAAGAAACATGCTGATAATTTACAACTTGAATTTGCTAATATGCTTCAAAATGTGTACTTAATTTGTTAATATATTTCTTGATCCCATCTTGACACTTAATAATCACATAACAACTAATATACTTAAACAGTCGAATCAATTATCAGTCAATCTTTTATGCAAATTAACTCTCACAATTATACTATATATCTTGTACTGGTATTTCATTGATGCTATTTGCTACCAGAGCATTGTACCACTAAGAGAGAAGCTACTCTATTGACGTTATTTAACAAGTAGAATACATATATAGGCAATCCAGAATCTTCTGCTTTCATAACAAAAGACTGCAAAAAGGGAATGCAAAAAGAGACAGAGAAAACATACAGAAGAACTATTCCACTAAGCCGCCCAACCACTAGTGATCAATGGTAGCATTAATTATTAAACAATTCCAAATTGCCAATGAAATAAGGCCGAACAAACATTCTATTTAAATGTTGGCTTCATTATTTATCTATCTGGAAAAAGAAATGCTGGCATTATTAATCACTAGTCAATGAATAAAAACGTGAGCACATGTAATCTAATACCGATGTACAATAATCATCGGAGTTTATGAGCCACAAATATGAGAAGGAGTCTTGTTCATATATCTTCAGTCATGTCATAGTGGAAAAAAAATGCCCGTTAACCATATTATTGTCACCATTGTTATCATCATCATTTAATTTTAGCCTCCTTTTGTTAATTTGGCTAAATGGAAAACGACGTCTTATATATATGTGTGTATTTTTTTTAATGCAAGTGGATCGTTGAGAATGATAATATTCGCTTAGGATGCTTATCCACCCAATTATTATTTTTTAAGTTCGTCGTTTATTGTTCAATTGATTAACTACTATTGAGCTCATGATCACTAAGAAAATAAAACATGAACACAAATAATAGGATTTTTAAAATACAGAAAAGAGTAAGCTAAGGGGTTAGTTTAGGTCCTCGATCGATTATTAATCAAACGTTATCCAACCACTCTTGTGGGTCCATGGTCGGTGCATGACAACCAAGAATGGCTGTCCTTTCACAATCAAATATATTATATTTGTGTAGTTTCTTGTTATATAAACGTAAGCAAAGGTTTATGAGGCAAGGCACCAGTAATTAATAGCAAGCTAGCTAATAGTTTGGTTTTGTTCTAATTAAGTGAGGTGCCAATATGGTGAAGATAGCTCTTGGTGCTTTGGATGACTCTTTTAACGCTGCCTCTCTCAAGGCCTATTTCGCAGAGTTCCATGCAACCCTGATTTTCGTGTTCGCTGGTGTTGGATCAGCCATCGCTTACAGTAAGTGCTCAAACTTGATATTTGAGTATATATTAACCACATCAAAAGCATATAAATTCATGCACTATCTGTTAGTCTGCACAATAAAAATTTAACCAGTTGCTGACTATCTAGCTACGAAGTAAATGTGTAGGCACATGCTTGCTTTAATCCATTTATGGTATCTATGGACATTCTAAACATGACAATTTCAGGAATTAATTAAGTTGGTTCACACGAGTCAACAAAAATGGAGTGATAAGCACGTTGAATTAATTTAAAAGCAATTATAATTATCAGTACAAATTTTTACATTAGCTAGCTAAAGTCTCAAACTAACAATTTTTATTAATAATGTACGTAATTGATGGAGTTAACTTTCTCTCTAAAGTGAACAAATTTGTAAAGTGAAAAAAATATGATTGCATCTATCATTAATTTGAACTAAAGTACTTCTTAATCTTAACTAACTTTATACATTTACTGTCTCACTCTGGATTGTTTGCAATAAGTATTTATTTTAAAAGCACTTATGTATAAGTTGTTTTGATAACTAAAAGGAAAATAAGATTACTCTGTTTTCATAAACTATCATGAACTTATTAAAATGAGTTAAAAGCAACTTATGGACATAGTTAAACTATTTTTGTAACTTCTCTCAAACACATATATAAAGGTTTACATGTCATAAGATAAATCCAAATAAATTGTATATGAACTCCCAAACTGGCTGTTTATTTTAGAAGAGAGTCAAATCAATAATTGATAATATGTTCATATAATGTGATATTTTTAAAAAGAATAATATTGATGATATACGATACAAAAATTAGTTGTGCGAAAGTGAAATAACCTGACCATTCTATTTATGTTAGAGGATAATTTTATTTCGGCATCTCCTTTGAATAGTCAAGTTGTTCTCTATCGTTAGCCTTTAATTGGTAAACTTAAGTTTTGTACCAAATAGCATTTAAAATTTGTCATTTAGTTTTGTATTTCAGGCTAATTATATGGCCATGATTAACCACTTCATTAAATTTTATTTAACGCAACTAATGAAATAGACTGATCAAATTAAATAACGGTAATTGCTTCATAGTTATCTATCTCACTACTATAAAATAACTAATAGAGTTGGGGAAAGTACCCATAAAAGAACAAGTAATAATATTTTTCATGATACCCACGTATGCATATCTATTAAAAAAATACTTGTAATATATTGGCACAAGCGTACATGTAATAATGGAGTGGTTGGTTGTGGTGGTGTTTTTATATAGACGAGCTTACAAAAGATGCAGCCTTGGATCCAACGGGGCTGGTGGCAGTAGCTGTAGCCCATGCATTTGCACTGTTTGTAGGTGTCTCCGTCGCAGCCAACATCTCAGGTGGCCATTTGAACCCAGCTGTCACTTTTGGATTGGCCATTGGAGGCAACATCACTCTCATTACTGGTTTCTTGTACTGGATTGCCCAATTGTTGGGTTCTATTGTCGCATGCCTCCTCCTCAATTTGATCACCGCCAAGGTACTGTTTCTTTTTTCAAATTTGTTTTGAGAAAAAAGTGTTATTATGTATTGAAAATGTAAAATAATTTTAGATCTTACTTATCGATTTTCTTATAATATTAGTTAAAAAATTAAAAATATTTATTGTAAAGATCATATGAAAACAAAAAAAAAAATCATAAACTATTAATTTTATAGTCATTTAATAAAAATTATATACATGATTATTTATGATAATCATTAAATTAAACTCGTACGTTATTACACTCTAACAAATTCAATTACAAATGTAACTTGGACTTGGACACTTGGAATGTGAAATTCATAGATAAAAAATCTAATGTGATATTGTTTTGGATACTGGCAGAGCATTCCAACCCACGCACCGGCTTATGGTGTGAACGATTTCCAAGCTGTAGTGTTTGAGATTGTTATCACATTTGGGTTGGTTTACACTGTGTATGCAACTGCAGCAGACCCAAAGAAGGGCTCATTGGGTACCATTGCACCCATAGCTATTGGGTTCGTTGTGGGTGCCAACATCTTAGCAGCAGGCCCATTCAGCGGTGGTTCAATGAACCCAGCTCGCTCATTCGGCCCAGCTGTGGTCAGTGGAGACTTCGCTGCTAACTGGATCTACTGGGTTGGCCCATTGATTGGAGGAGGTTTGGCTGGCTTGATTTATGGAGACGTCTTCATTGGTTCCTATGCCCCTGTCCCAGCCTCTGAAACCTACCCTTGAGCTTGAACAAATAAGAGAGTTCTTGTTCTTTTCATTTGTGTGTCCCTTCAAGTTTCATCTTTGTTCACCGTTTCATGTCTTGAGCCTCTTCTTAGCTTTTTGCATTTTAAACTGTACTTTATCTATTATCCACCGCTTGTAATAATTATGTAAATTATAATTCGAACTTGATGCATGAATTGTTGCAAGGTCCCCTTGTTTTTCGGTTTTCGTCCTACCAATGACAGCTAGCTAGTGGTTTTTAAGGATCAGATCTGCAGTTCATTTTTTAACTGTAATGAATATCAGCCAATATTTATTAGAATAACATAATTTAAAGAACGTATGGTAAAAGATGAAACTGCATCTCGTGCTGTTCTTTTCCTAACTGTAGGGGATCCTAATCCGAGTTTTACGACTACAATCTCAAACGTCACTTCTATAAACTTTTCCTCGGATCTGTAATTATCAATGTACATAATAACTATTCAGCTTTTTAGACCTTGAGGCATGCCCTCAGCAAAATCAAGTTCAAAGAATTTTTTTAAGGGAGATTATGCATTGTAATGCCATCTTCCGTTTTGATATGGTAGCTCCCGAGCATTTGCACGGTGCACAAAACATAAAAGCAACTAACATTTGCTGTGTTCAATAAAAAAGCAAATGCAGAGAAAAAAATGCAAGAGGATGAACTAAAGTGAATATATGATTGACACGTGGAAGTTAAAAATGAAGAACGGACGGTTTTAATATAACTATATAAGAAATGAAATCCTAATACTTGTTTGGTATATCGCATCACATGATGTGCTCAATCAAATCAGGTTGCAGTTGCAGTTATTATCTACAACATTTGGTCTATATCTAAAATTTTCAAAATTCAATTTCAGTTTCTTTAAATTTTTGTTCAATTTTCATTCCTTTTGAAATGTCTATTTTTTTTGTCCCTCTTAATGCCCCACTTTTTATTTCTTAAAGTATTTCAGAGAGTGCTTTATAGAAAGTTGAAAAGTGTTTTAGATAGCACTTAATACAAAAATAAATATTTCAAATAAACTAAAAACATACAATATTTTGAAAAGTCTGAAACCCAACTCTGAAAATTTTAAAAGACCAAAAACATATTTTACCCTAACATAAAATTAAAAAAAAAAAATTCTTTCGCTATTAATCCAAGTCCATGGCCTTCAATTAAGTTGCATGTCAAAGTTAGGAAATAAAGTCTGAAATCCAGCATGAAAACAATTATAATTAAGAAATTTGATCAACAGTTAAGTAATGATTTAATACCATTCTAAAATAAAACAACTCATCACCATAAGAACATTATGCTACAAAATGTAATTTTCCCAATTGTCAGAAAACTGACAACTTGGCCATGAAGACGTAGACCAAACAATGAAGGAAGCTTAAGGAGTAATAAAATTAAAAGCGAAGAAGAGATCTCTTTCGCGGCACAAGAAAGTAGAATGTCAGCAAACCAGAATTATATTTCAGCAATTTCCGAAAAATTCTTCAGTTATCCACAAAAAATTTCAAGCTCCCCAACCACCAACAAAGCATGATTCGGATCAGGATAATCATACTACATGTTCCCCAGCGGAATGAAGTACACTATTGCAACCTATAAATGACGATCACATAAATGAGCAATTTTGCACCCAGACAATAATATTATTAAGAACGCACTTTGCCTAAGATTTCTCAAACAGGAAACTTATGCAATATCAGTGAAACAATTATATTTTCAGCTATAACGAGAATGCCAACTTTCTAAATTGCTGACAAATCTTCTCTAGCAGCTATACTGAAGAGGTAAAGCAGTTACTCTTGTGTGCATACATCATGAATAGATCGTTTCCAAGTTAATTTACTCCACCAGGCCGTAAACTTAAACAAATATATAGGATGAGGGTATGACCCATGAAACATGAAACAAATAAGAGGGACAAAATATAGAGAAAAAAGATTTAAACCTCAAATCAAGCCAAATTTTTTTAAATAACACTAAGGTTCAGTAACTCATCCATGTCTACATATACAACAAATAAAAAGAAATTACATTTGTGTTTAGATGACCAAAAAATTAAGTAGGAATTGTGAACTAGTTTAAGAAAAGAAAAGTTTCCAGAAACTCACCCAGTAGCTACTGAGTTAAAAAGATAGCAGTTGGCTTTCCCGGAGATGGAGGATTTTGATTTAGTAAAGAAGCTAGTGGTCCAGCTCTGGCCAAGGAATCAACATCTGCTGCAGATAAAATTTCCACATCTTCTAGACCTATCTGTCTCTTGATCAAGTCCAAGTTTTCCTTAAGAACCTCAATTTCACCAAATGGCAATCTCAAATCCAGGGCTTGAGGCCCAAGTGCAATTGCTTCCTCTTTCTTGAACCTCAAGAAAGGCATACAACGCTTTTGGATTTGTTTAAAATTAGAAGATTGACCTACAGAACTCAGTTGTAAAGCCTGCAATATCTCAGAGTCTGGAGCAAAAGTTCGAGTATCTCTGTTAAATTTGTTCTGAAGGATACTCAGGCAATCAGCTTCCAATCCATCAAACTGTTCATTTACATATATCAAGCCTGTCACCTTGTTTTCTGTCACTGATGCAGCTGGAGGACCTTTCTTATTACCTTTCTTTGAGCCCGAAAGTTGCTTCTGAAGCAACTTCCTCATCAAAACAATTGAGTCCTGCAAATATTTATTGGCACTCTTCAGTGTGAGATCAGGAGCATCAGCTGTTGGCCAGCCTGCATTCACCACAAAACCATCCTTCTTCAAAAGCTCTCTCCAAATAAATTCTGCATAATGTGGACAGATGGGAGCTATAAGACGCGTCTGCACATCCATAAAACGCCACACCAAGTCATGATTGTAACCCCCAACCCCACATGAGAATCTATACTCATCCCTAGCAGCCTGAAGATCATAAAACCCAGTCTTGAGAGCTTCTCGAAACATGTAGTTGGAGTAATTTTGCTCAGTTGTCTTGACAGCAATATTAATCTCATTGGCAAAGACACGATCAGCATAAGTAGACGGGGGACCAGTTCTCATGGAAGATTCTGCTGCCAGATTATCTTCATACCATGCAATCTCTTTGGTGAGCCGGAGAATTGCAGCATTTGCAGTCTCAAAGACAAAATTTGCATCATCAACACCATCACCAGCATCGGCCAAAGAGAATCGAGTAGCATCGGCAGAAAACTCCTCAATTGCCTGACGCAGTGTCCTGAAATTTCCAGTGGACTTGGACATTTTCTCAGAATTGAGCATAATGTGTCCATTGCATCTAAACCCGCGAGGCCAGTGATGCTTGGCCATAATTGCAGTATGGTTGTAAATGCAGAAGGTAAGATGATTCTGGATGAGATCCTTACCAGAGACTCGAAGATCAAATGGATACCAATATTCAAACTCCTGCTTCATACTTTCTAAAAGGGATGATGATATATCAGTTGATTTGGGATATGGTCCACCACAGAAAATATAATCCCAGACATCATCAGTCAGTTGTGGAGGTTTGATGGCAGACTCGCTGGATCCATACATGTCACCATTCTGCAAATGGTGTGCAACAGTGTAATAAGCCATGTAAATGGTGGAATCTGATAAAGACTCAACTAGGAACTGTTCATCCCATGGTATGCGAGTCCCAAGGCCAAACGATCTTGAGCAAGCCCACTGATTCAACCAGCTTAAAGTGTGCTCAAATCCATGTTGTGTCTCATCGGAATACAAGCTCATATTAGAAAGGCACTCCTCAGCTAGCTTCTTCCATTCTGATTCTCCATATGTAATGTACCACTGATCTGTGAGAGCTACAACACACTCATCGCCAGATCTTGACATCACCCGTTTCTCTGGTTCACTGTAGATAATAGCCTGGCCTGAAAGTGTGGAACCAAAAAATTTAATAACAGTGGCAAGATGACTAAGGTCAATACAGGAACACAAAAAGTGTAAAAAATTTACAATTAGATATAAAAGTTAAAAATACAATAAAACAATGAGGTTAATTTTGATTCATTATTACTGCAAATTATTTCTAGTATAATCTAATTACATGTTAATATACAGGGGAAATTTCTAAACGGTATAGCCTCCTTTGAGGTCTTTCAAAATGTCACTCACACTCACCTCCCTTATTTTATTCTGTAACTTACGCATACTACCCCTTTCATAACATCATTTAAATTACACATTAAAACTTACACTTGCTTTTTTTTCTGACAATCTTGCCCTTCTTCTCCTGAAAACTTCATGGGCTATTTATTAGTGCCATTTTGAGAGAAAAACAGGCTGGGCATTTTTGGGGGGGGGGGGGGGGGGGGAATCGACACAAATCTGTG
>PYAF01006024.1:1441732-1453882 GCA_007407185.1 Glycine tomentella | reverse complement strand
GTAATTTGTATTTTTAAAAAATAATTTATGAAAATATGTATATATAAAATAAAATTAAAATATTTATACATTAAATATTCTTTTAATTTATAAATTTTTATAAATTAAAAAAATTAATAACTCTTAACATGATACATATAAAATAATTTTTAAAACTAAATTAATAAAAGTAAATGTCTTAGTAGTTAATTATTTTATTTTTGAAATTCCTACTAAGATTTTTTTTCACTGTATTTAACCTCTTATCACACAAAGGTCATGTTAATAACTTACATAAACGTCACGCTAACATTAATACATCACATTAAAATTAATTTTTGACTTTGAATATTTAACTGATGGAAAAATCAAATTTATTTAATAATGAAAAATAAGGAGACCCAAATTATAATTTAGTTTAAATAATATTATATGTTTAACTTTAGATTGTTCATTATGGAAGAATCAAAATCACTTATTCTAAAATATAAAAAAAACCACAATTTTAATATAGCCTAAATAATACAATATTGTTTGAACCTTGTTCAATAAGATAACCTATCAATGTCAATATGGATTTTAGAGTTTAGATTCTTATAGTTGTTACATATTTTAAAAAATAAGAACTCTGTCAATTATATTTGTCCCCTGTTTACACCGGTATATGTGTGAATGAAAGGTTATATAAACTTGATTTTAATTTTCATATACTATTTGTATAATTATTTTTATACTGTTAGTTAATTTAAAAAAATCTTAAATACAAGTTTGAAGTTAATTATTTTAAAAAATAACAGTTTTATTATATATGACCGGATAAAAGTAAAGCATTTAGACTATGAACACATTTTAATTAAATTCTATATAAACTTTTACTTTTGTCTTTTACTTATTTTCAGTTCCTGAATTATTACTCGGAATACGCAAGTTAATTGGTTATCTTTCATGATCCTGATATTTCATGTGCACCTGATTATATTTAAAATTGCTACAAGAAAGCATACTATTTTATTTTATTCAGTAACTGTGAAGAAATCATGCATGTGCATAGTAAATTTATTACCTAAATTGTATAATTTTCTAGCGAATAGTATTATCCTCCTTTCGATCTTATCCAAACATTACTTTATACTGTAATACTAAATATCAATATTCTCAAGTAATTAAGGTAAAGAGTTTATTCAAACTTTATTTTTATTTTTCCTGAAATAAGGTATTACTTCGAATTACGCGTGTCGTTTCATTTTTTTCCTTTTCATATATATAAAGGTCACTTTGAATGAACTGTTTTGGTGGCAACAGCAGGCACTCGCTTTCAATGGGCCACTGTGAAAGGTAGTGATCACAAGGTGGTGTTGAGGCATTGGTAGAACAAGAATGTGTCATGTTACTAGAGAGGTTATATCGTGCAAGTTAGGTGCACAAATACATATATAATTCATGTGACATTGTCCTAAAAGCACAATTGGATGTACGACTTACATCTTCAACCCAAATAACTGAAAATTACATCTTACCTACTAGATGGTCATATTCGTCAAGAAATTTCAACTTCATATTTAACTTATATATACAACATAAAAAGGGTGAAGATGGATTTGATTAATTGTGGCAACTTTTATCTCATCTAGTTCTCAAATTAAAAGGATTGAGTTTTATCTATTTATTTGTTGATATACAAACCATAATTTCAAATTTTATAAGTCTAACCTGAAAACTTATTTAAAAAGCCTAATTTATAATAAGATTATCAAATAAAGTTACAAGCATAATTTTAAACATAAATTAATGAATATGTACTTGAAAATAAATTTAAGTCTTTAAATAGACTAATAAATACAAAATATCACAATATTGTAATAAAAAATTAATATAATCATAATATTATCATATTTTTTTATATTTATTTAAATAAGTTGATTGTTATGGTTTAATTTTTTAAAATGGTAATAAAAAGTTTTTTGAAGTGGACCAAAATCTAACTTTTTAATTAATTATACCTATTAAAAATATTGATTTAATTTATTTAGCAAATATCTCTAACTTATAAGATTTTCACAAGCGGTCCACAATATTTCCATCCTATTTTCTATTCCAGATAGAATTAAAATGTTTTAGGTGGCCATATATTTTTCAGGAAAATTCCATTTCAACAACCTTTTTCTGTAACTATTTTTTATAATTAAGAGAGATTTATTAAAGATAAAATATGTAAAATAAAATGAGCAATGTGAAGAAAAGAGACTTAAAAATTATAAAAATAGTTTAAAAATATATAAAAAATAATATAATTGTAATTTTTATGGTAGGACTATATGATACATTCCATTACAATAAAAGGAAATAGCCGCACAGTTTGACGAATTATATATATATATAAAACTAAAATCATGAAATAGTTTCGTTTTTATACGAGTATTAATAAAAAAATTAAGATGTACTAAAATAATAATAAAGTTGAAATATTTGCAATAAAATTACTTTTAAGCCTTTAATTGATTATATTTAATTATATGCTCTATGGTCACTTTTAAATTATTCTTATGAAATGATTGATGGAATCTTTTTGATAAATAAATGAGTGAAGAATTTGAATCTTAAAATTCTTTTAGGATAAGACAGGTGAAGTTAAATGGACAACGATACAACTTTTTTGTAGAGATCAATCATAATTAAGTGAAGGTTAATTTAATTAATAGAATGTAAAATTATATTTTTATTAACTAAAACATCATACTTCATTAGTGAAAAAATGAAAATGTGTACAATTAACCTTAAATTTTATTTTTACATAAATAAGCATCTTTAATTTTTATTTTGTCTTACTTAATTTTTAACTACATGTCTACTATTATCTCAACAAATTATTCTGCTAACTCGAAACTAACTCATTATCAATAACTAAGTTTTGACCGTTAATCTATATGTTAAACTCAGCCATTAATTTTTATTTAACAATTTTTTTATATCCTTTATTTTATGAAGAGAAAAAAAAGGTCCTCTACCCGGCCGTGAGATCATGGTCGTGACGGTAACATTGTTTTTGCTGTTTCTTTTTTTCTTTCTTTACAATAGGCAGCAATGACAATTGAATATATCATTACGGACTGTTATTGGCCGAACAGTTCCTTCTTGCAACAGAGCTTCACAATAATTTTGGAAGTTAACTATGACCTTGAAATCACGTTACGTACTCCTAAAGTGCAAACGGAAGGTTCTAGCTAGCTAGGTTAATACTGAACCACCATATAAGACCACGTACTAATTTAAATTAGAAGGAAGACGAGAAAAATGTAATATACAATAATACATGGGTACGTTAAACAATAATTGAATTAGGTGGAGGGCTGAGATGCATTGATTGTTGATTGTCCTTGGAAAAGTGTAGGAATGTATTGACATTGATGAAATACAAACTAGAGTGGAAGAAGGGAGGAGCGTCAAGGGGTTTTGAGCAGTTAGAAATATGTATGGTATTACATGACAACATTCAACAGATAGGCGGTGAGAAGAAATTTCTGTCGCCTCGAGGCCCAGCTTGCCCAATCATTGGAGTTAGTGAAGTTGGTGAAATTTCTGGGACGGAAGGGATTTTGGTCAAGAATTTGGGGCCGTTGCAGAATCTGTGTCTGAAGTTCAGCCAAGCAGAAGAGAAAACGTGTCTTTTTTCTTCTTTTTTTCTAGATAAGAGATCATCTGGATAGGATAAGATATCGTGAGTATTTTTTAACTCATTAGATTAAAAATTAATCATGTTTATGATGTGTAACTATAGCTAATCTATATAAATTTACATACAAAGATAATCAAATGTGAATTTTTTCATTAAATAAATTATTTTTCAATATTATACTATTGTGTCAATCCTATAAATTAAATGTGTTTAATTATTATTAATATTTTAGCGCATCCATTGTACAAAATAATTTTTTTTGTGTCGAGAGATTGGGAAATAAAATATTAGAGAGATCTTTATCAATAGGATACGGGAATACCACACAATTAAACTTAACACTATATTAACTCAAAATATTAAGACATTAGATTTGCATGTCTTTTCGTTTATTATGTTGTTCAAATTATCTATTTCTATCTATAATGGAGCTTCATCTTCACACTTAAACTCCAACATACATGACCTATGATGCACACACACAATACGTGTATGAAGGATGAATTGAACCAACTCAAAATAATTTGAAACTCGATTTGATAATTAGCTCATTAAATTTGGTTCATGAATCAAATAAGTTTAACTTAACTAAAAATTAAACTCGTTAAATAAATGAGTTAAACTTGAGTTGTGTATAGTTCAAATCGTTTGGTTCATAAATCAGCCTATATATATAATTTATTGAATTTTCTATTCTTTCATATATGTAGAGTGGGGTAATTTTTATTTATACATATTTTGATTGTAATTATTTTTTGTCATACTTTGTGACCCCACAAAACTAATAGAATAATTTTAGTTTTAACTTTTATTTTTTAAAAATTAAACAATTATTTTTTCTAAAATTTACTAATAAATTGAGAATTTGAAATATATAAGACTTAAAAATTTTGACTTTTTATTCATATAATTCGACCTAACAAGCTGAATTGAGTTGTTAGTGAGCTTAAACCAAATTGAGTTTTAACTTGAAAAAAAAATCATGTCAAGTCATAAGTTGAGCTAAACATTATCAAGTTGAGTTCAATTGAATCGAGCTAAACTCATTTTCAGCATTAATGTATTGGATACAATACATGTCCAATACTACAATAGAGTTATTGTGTAGGATACATAATTTAAAATGTATACAAGTTCATAAAACACTATAAATATATAATTACAATTCTAAAATCCAAATTAAAAACATATTTCTTGAACATTATTAAAAAACAAATTTTTTTATATAAAATCCCATTCCTTTCTTGAAATCATTTATAAAGAGAATATGTTTCTTGTTTTTTCACTAAGGAACAATGTTTCTATATTATACATATTATGTGTTTTATGTAATTGTATTGAATTTTTAGAAAGTTCGGATATATCACCGATATGTATTGGTGAAGTATTCAAAAGACTATCGATATAGGATACGTGAAATAAATTAAATTTTCAGTACTTCATAAATTTAAATACTTCGTCAACATGTATCAGTGAAATATTCAAAAGTATTGTATCGAATACATATTTACTATAAATACGTGAAGCAAATTGAAGAATCGAAAGATTTAAATTTTTCATGAATTTGCAAAAAGGAACTTGATGCTAATGTCGTGTCTCCTCTCTGTGATAGCGAAGCCGTACACGACATTGGAGCCATTGGAAAGTTGCGATGCTTAAAATTTTAATTAACGGTTGTAAGCAAATTTTAGTACAAAACTTGCGAGTTATTTAACTAATTATAGTTTTATCTTGATAGCTGGTGCAGTAAAGTTTGCATGCAAGTTATTGAGAAAAAATAAATTCAAATTCTTATAGGAAAATAGCATAAAAAAACACTTAATAAAAATAGTATCTAAATTTTATTCTGTATAATCTTCACATATTATTCTGTATACTCTTCACATATTAGAGGCAAATCTGTTTTCTGTTTCCGGCTTTCCTGTATAGAATATAGATATTAGATAATACGTCCAAGTCCTTGTTCGCAGTCTAGTCCCTATCTTGTTGCAAAGTTGATCGAATAAAGATAAAATTATTTAGTGTTTTCAATTCATCACCACGAATTTTGCTGTCAACATTTGGTGATCCATTTCGAAGTCATGAGTTGCGATGCAGATTAGGACGTTCATAAATGTGGGCCCGCCAAGCCCACTTAGCCAAAACTGAGATGGGATGAAAATGGGTAGGATTTAGATAAGATTTTATAGTATATATTCTCCTACCTGAGTTAAAAAAAAAAAAAATTGTACTCAGTCCCGTACCTATATGGGTATTAACTTTAATCTTCATATATTTACATATTAAGTACTTATTATATACTTATATATAAGTTAATAAATTAACAAAAATATATTAATTAAAAATTGCTCCAAGTAAATTAGAATTTCACTCTTAAATAATTCAAACATAACATTAAAAATATCAACACATAATATTAAAAATAAGTAATTATAATATTGATTCGTCCAAACTTAAATCATAAATAATAAACATTACAAAAATAATTATCTAACATTACAAAGATAAATTATTAAATAGGTGCAAATCTTTATTACTAATTTAAAACATCAAATAATACAAAATATTAGTTCAAATTAAAAAAATCCATTTTAAACAACTTATTAATAAAGTTATAAATTTATATATAAAAGTAAATAATAGTTCAATATTCTTAAATAAAATGTGAAACAAATTTAATATAAAGTATATTGAATTTAGATCCACTACTCTGTTAAATTTTTATTGTTAATCATCAAATTAGAAAAATATAATTATTTTTTTGTAAAAGAGTATATTTATAATATAAATTATTTATTTAAATAGCATTTTAACTACATTAATATATAATATATATGACATAGTGAGGTGGATAGTGAGACATCTTTGAAAATGCCACATTTGACCAAAAATTTAGCCAAAGTGCCAGGCAGCAAAGAAAATTTGCCAAAATGCCACGCAAGGTATTTCGTAAGCACGGTCAGCGAAGTTGCTTGGCTGAGTTGGCATAGCGTCATTGGTGGACGTAATTCACAATGCATGGTAGCGATTTAGAGCTTGTTGACATGTCTGTCACGTACCAAATCCGCTTGGACAAATGGCGAATTAAGTAAAGTTCGCTAGGTCCACGAGTGACTTACGTGGACTAAGCAAACGTGAGTTGCATGTTGCTTTTAATTTGATGGGGAAAGGTGCGAATTATGTCACATATTTTGCTTCCCCTCTAAGCGAATTTAGTCTTATTTGCTCCTATAAATACCCCCTCAGTTTGACACACCTTGTGTTCGAAAAACATTACTTATGATACGCTAGAGAAAATTGTGTCTTATTTATGTTCGTTTTTTACATCACTCCACTTATATTGTGTTATTTTGATTTGTCATTTTTTAAGCCGAAATAGGTGATATATTTTCTATATTGCATAGGGAATATAGTCCTATTTACACCCCTTTTTTTACATCAGTAGCCATCTTTTATTATTTTTATTTTTAATTTTTCAGGTGTTATTTTGCTTTGTGATTTTTGAAGCAGAAATATTTTGCCAAAACGAAATAGGTGATATATTTTCCTATATTACATAGGGAATATAGTGCTATTTACACCCCTTATTCTTACATCAATAGCCACCTTGTATTATTTTTTTATTTAATTTTTCAGGTGTTATTTTGCTTTGTGATTTTTGAAGCCGAAATACTTTGGCACAACGAAATAGCTGATATATTTTCCTATATTGCATAGAGAATATAGTCCTATTTACACCTCTTATTTTTACATCAGTAGCCATCTTCTGTTATTTTTGTTTTTTATTTTTCAGTCCCAAAGACATTGTTTTGTTATTTTTTAGTTGTTTACGGCAAAATGAGCAATAGTAGAAATGGTCTAATCACGATTGTGTATTATAATGAGAGTAGATATTTTGGACCTAATGGTCAAATTTTTGAAAGAGAAAGTAAAATGTTTCGCATGCCCTCAGGATGCAGCCACCGTGATCTAATGAAAATGATTTACAAGAAGTTGAGACTACAACGCAGACAATGTGTCTCTCGATTGACTTCTAGATGTGCATCGGGCAACCCGGTACAGTGGGTTGCTGTGGATATTCTAGATGATGAAGATGTAGCGTTAGTTACTGACGCATGCAGATCCGATGGAAAAAATCCTAGATTTATCGAATTGTATGAAAAATTAAACTGTGGTGGCCAATTAAGCAGTCAACATTGTGTCCAACCCACTGATTCCATTGACATTAATAGAGAGCCACAGGTGAATCCCGAAGACAGAGATGTATCCCTATCTCCACTAGTACTAACCCAACAAACCCAAGAAATAGATTATGGACATAGGGATATATCACCCACACCAGCACCACCAAGTCAAGCAGCGGAGAATGAAATGGTGTCGGCCTACGACCCATCTTGGCATATGGATACTTCTGAGGAAGAGGTGGATGAAGGTGTTGTTCCAGATAGTGACTCATCAAATACCGACGTAGATGGTGATTTCGATCGTGCTTTTCCAATTCCTTCTCCGGGCATTGTGGGAATGCAGGAGCAGCCTCCCGTTGTAGGTATGGATGAACATTGTTTTTTTTGTCAATAGTGTTAAGTTTTTTTGTAGGTTTAATGAACAATGTGGTTAATGTCGCATCATATAGGAGGGGGCAACGTTCCATTTTGGTCTGACATTAGTCATTACACGAATATTAATTGGGAATACCCAAATCAGGAGACTGAGGATATGCAAGGAGTGCGAATACCTAATTGGCAGATGGGTCAGGAGCTATATAAGGACCAGGTGTTTGACAGCAAGTGGGATGTTCAATTGGCAATAAAACAATACTGTATGGCCGAGCATCGCACAACGGTTGTCAAAAAAAGTGATACGAAAAGACTTATTATGGTTTGTCAAAATCATTTGGATGGTTTGCCCATGGAGGATGAGGGCATATGAAAAAAAAGGTGGCACTGAATGGGTTGTAGGCATATGGAACAACCTACACACATGCGTCGATCAGAATCTTTCTCAAGATCACAAGCAACTTGACTCAAATGTCATATGTTCGTTGATCTTAGGTACTTTGAATATTTTAAATTGAAGTCCGATTATTGATTAAAATTTATTAATGTATTCATGTTTGACAAAATGCAGAAATGATTAGGGAGGATCCCAGTGTTAAAATTGGGTTAATTCAAGAAATGATAGCAACAATGTTGGGATTTCATATATCATACACGAAGGCATGGAAGACAAAGCAAAATGCCATTGTTCATATTTTCGGAGATTGGGATGGGTCTTATGCATTTTTGCCAAGGTGGTTGGATTACATGTTACATTTTTCTCCTGGGTCTACATACAAGCTGGATTTGAACGACCATTTTATTGATGATCAACTAGATGCAAGTGCTAAGGTGTTCAATAGGGTGTTCTAGACATTTAAACAATGTTGCGATGCTTTCAATTATAGCAAACCAGTTATAAGCATCGACGAAATCCATTTGTATGGGAAATATCGGGGAACACTGCTCATTGCAACATCAATTGACGGAAACAATTATGTCTTTCCTATTGCATTTGCGATTGTTTCCGCGGAGAATATCGACAATTGGTCATGGTTTTTGGCACTCATTCGGATACACGTTACGCAAAAAGACGAAATTTGTCTTGTTTCAAATCGACATGCCGGCATAATTGCTGCGGTAAACAATGTCGAACTAGGATGGACTCCACCAAGGGCATACCATGTGTATTGCATTCGGCATTTGACGAGTAATTTTAATCACAGATTCAACAATGTCATGTTGAAGAAACAATTGAAGAAATTAGGTATGTGTATCCATTACAACACAATGTTTTTACATGTCGTTACCATATTCATTGTATGTGTTGTTCTTCAAATGTGTATGATATGGGTGTGTAATGCAAACCAGATGAACTCGACCCTACTGAACTTGGCCCAGCTGTACTGGGGCCAGCAGAATGCATGGGGTATGATGCATGTGGGACCTCGGCATGCGGCATCGACGATTCTGCAACCCAAGGGGGGTACTGTGATCCAGGAACAAACTGTGGGGCCACCAATATTGTTGGGAGAGGCCCGAAGGGTACCCAGGTGCGTAGAACATGCCAGGAGGACGTGGAGGAATAAGTGGTACAACCACTGGTGTGTCTACAACTGATGGAGTCGAGTGGTGAAGGGGTAACCCCTCGTGACGCGCACGTCGGTTACGGCGAACCATGGGTGGCGGGGCCTCAGTCTGACGTCGCACTGGTGGCGGTGCAGCATCTCCAGGATCTATTAATCTGTCTATATCGTCGCATGCGGCCAACATTCGAACCGCCTCCTCGTACATCTGAGTCATGTCAAATGCCCCACGTGCCTCAGGTGAAAGCATGTGCACAACAGTCTCTGCTCGATCGGTCTACACATGAAGAATTATTAGTGAAGATTACACGTAAATTAACTTACAAATTACACAATTATAACTAACATGCATACCACATGTGCCTTCAAAGCCGCTCTGTGGGTCATCCAACGACGGGTAACTGAGTAGTACCATTGCATGTATTGACTGTTGACAGATAGGTACCCATCTCTCTGCATAGGTTGCACGTCCTGCAACACAAGGGCGTCTCTATCTTCCCATTGACGAATAAAGAAAACATGGCGCTGAGTCCAATCCACTTCTGTCTTGCCCGTAATACTAATCGTCAGCAGCTCAGTACAATTAATAGGATCCTCTGGAATTGGCTGGTCAAAGCCAAACTGACGCATAACTCTATCCGGCTGCTGGTATACGACAATCTCATAACAGATAAGAGGACATACAGCCAACCATCTCCTAGCCATGTGAACATCCGGTGGATGGACTACGTCTACAAGGTCATAAGGCCTCCAACGTATGTCTCTCCTGCGCATGACATCAATATGATGGCGATATCTGCGAATGTTGGTAAATACAGTTTGTCGCGTATCGTATACATTAAATCTGCAACAACAACAAAAACAATTATAAGCAGCATATACTCTGAATACAACCAAAATGTGGAATACTGATAATGACAAAAAACATATCTGTGCCCATATATCTCGCGTTGTATGACATCATGGTCTTCCACCGTAGGTAGGCTAGGAGAGATGGTCGGGAATCGTGTCCAAGCCCACAACTGCAACAACAAAGCACATCCACCCATCTCACGACGTGATGCACGTGTGGCCGTACACAAATCCCTATATAATGTTGCAAGAACTGCAGAGCCCCAACTGAATGTCCCTGTGCGCTGGAAATCATCCAAATATAACAAGTAACGAGCTGGCACGAAGCTCGAAGCGGTGTCAACAAACAACATACCGCCTAATATGCGCAATATCAAAGCACGAGTGTATCTGCGACGTCCTATTTCAGTGCCTGAGTGGACCTCATAAACATCAAAGTGGTTACGCAAAAAATGAAGGTTTAACAAGCCGCCGTGCAAATCACGATCAGCAGCCGGCTCAACCCCTAACATGTCACCAATGATAGCCCGAAAGTTATGTCGTCCGTGACGACCACAAACAACATGACCATCGGTCGACAGGCCCAACAGATGATGTACATCCTCCAGGGTGATTGTCACCTCACCCATGGTCATATGAAACGTACGTGTCTCTGGACGCCATCGCTCGACAAGCGCGGAGACAAGGTGATGGTCGATCTAAAAACATACATTACATAACAGTTACCTATACATCACAATACAATCAATACATCTAATACGAAGTGAACACAACACTAAATCTATCAACCTCGTGATTGCGCAGACGCGCAACGAGATAAAAACCAGCTTCTGTAAGCCACGGGTGGATCTCGTCAGGTATAGCTATATGGTTGTGTGTCGCGGCATGTCGAACATTAAGTACACGATCCCGCATGGTTGGATCAGCATGGGAATTCCACACATACGTGGATATATGTTTCTCCTGTAGTGTAAAGAGACTCCGTATCAATGGACATGGGTCAATGACGCTCAGCGCATTCGATGGTGTCGGTGGAACATGTTGATCGTGATCCATTACTGTATATAATTTTTTCCATGTAAAATTAAAAAACAATCCTAAACAATAAATGCGTAGTCTGTCTAGACAATTCTATACCTTAATTAACAAGCAAATTAATATCCTAATATAATAACATTACCATTTTTAATTGACTATACCTAATTTCGTATATTAATCAACTATAATATATAATTTATTTGATTAATATTACTATATATTCAATTTATTTAAATAAATTTAATTATGTACTTCAACATTAGAAATAATAACTCTGATATTTGTATAAGTCCATCATATATCCTCTAACTTAATATAAACACACACAAAAAAAACTAACCATCAAAATGATGAACTGCAAAACTAATTATATTTCTCATCTATAACATATAATCAATTTTAATAAATTAGTATCTTTCAAATTATATTTATCAACTATAATATGTACTTAATTTGATTAAGGTTACTATATATTAAATTTAGTTAA
>PYAF01006024.1:1418935-1441632 GCA_007407185.1 Glycine tomentella | reverse complement strand
ACAAATTAAAATATAAATTACTTAATTACAAAAAATATAAACACAAAAATCAAAAAATTACTAACCATCAATATGACATACTGCAAAGCTAATGATATTTAACTATAACATAAAATAAATTTTAATAAATTGATATCTTTAAAATTATATTTATCAAGCATAATATATACTTAATTTGCTTAAGGTTACTATAAATTAACTTTATTTAAATATATTAAATTAAGTATTTTAACATAACAATAATTAGTCTAATATTTCATATATCTTCCAACTAAATAATTATAAACTAATATTAAATATCCTGCAACTAATTTTAAAATTTCTAATATAAATATTATTTAACAATCAAAACTACATAAATAATAAATATATTAATAAATTAAAATATAAACTACCAAATTATAAAAATTATAAACAGAAAAAAAAAAAAAAAAAAAAACCAACCTGTAGCTAAGTGATGGGCAAGGTGAGTGAGGCAGTCAATATTGAGAGTGTGGGTGTGTGCTGGATGCTGAGGGTCGTGTGCTGGAGGCTGAGAATGACAAGGGTCTTATAGTGGTCGCGTGGTGCATAATCCGCTGACCCCACACGCGAGATACTGCAACATCGGCACGTGTCCCATGCTCTGCGGTGCCACGTAATTCACAACCTGCAACAGCGAATTCGGATAGCGAGTTAATGGAGTTCGCAGCCTCTGCCAGCGTGTTTTGACCATGTCAGCGTTCACCCAATCGGGACAGGCCACATCAGCCGGCTATTTCACTTTTACTGAAAGCGAAATATATTTTCCCCGCCTGGCACTCTGCCTGAATTTTTTATCAGACGTGACAGTTTGCCCAAAATATATAATCCTATCCATTCCTGTAAAATATTTTGGGTAAGTACACCTGTCATCTCGAGTCCCAATAAACGGATTATTACTCTTCCCACTTATGAATATTTTTATAAGTATCTATAGAATTTTAGTTTACTTTGTCATCCCAGTCGATGCAACAAAATGATGATCAGAATCATCTGTCAGAAACACGATTAATCACTTTTATGCTGAGTTTTTTTTCGCCTTTGGACAAAGGAATGAAAAGGCAGAAGAAAAGAATTGAAATCGTCGTCTCTCTTAATTTCCTCGTTGGATTGAAGAGACAATAGGTCCAAAATTAGGAATCTTTTACGTATTAGAAGATACTGAAGGATGCAAAAGTTTGGCCCAGGGACTAATCTTGATACGGTGCTGCTATTCCAGGAACAAGGTTTTGATATACTAAAACGTCGTTATGACAAAAAGATGGCCAGAATTTGTGGATTTGGAATTATTGAAATTTTCGTTTAGTTTACAGTGGCAAATGTAAAACTAGTTCATTTGAAAATTACTTTAGTGAAACCAAAAAGTGGGAATCAACTAGTAATGATGTTGAAATTTAGTTTTGGATATAAAATTATATTAAATATTTTCAAAGTATTTATTGTAAAAATTAATAAAAATTTATATCATTTATCATATATATATATATAATTTGTGATTGAATAACAATAATATTATATAAGGCAAATAAAATAATGTGACATCAATAGTTCAATATCACGTCAAGAAGGATTATCTTGAGTACGGAGTGGTTGACTTTAAATAAAGTCTTTTATCAAATCATGTGTTTGTAAAATAGAACTTGCTTTAATAAAATTGTAAGAGTATGCTTCATGGCAGATGCTTATGTAAGTCATGAAATTGTTGTAACGGTGTGTTTCAATCATGGCAAATGTTGATGTAAGTCATGATTTTTTCCTTGTTAACACTTCTCTATATACACTAGAGGAGCTTTCAGTTGGGATCATCACGTGTTAAAATAAATCATTGTTTGTATAAGCTCATGAGTTCTTTCTAAGTCTCTTTCTTCACTATGAAAACCTAATATGATGTTTTCTATCATAATCTCCTCTCTTAAGAAGCACGTATGCTTTACACTTACTGTTACAAAAGATACCGTGTATCAGAAAGGTTCTAACTTACGATTCATATAAAAATGATCATCTCTATGTTCAAGAAAACAATTGGTGAGTAATAAAAGTTTTATGCCAAAGGAGTGCTTGAATGACTCGAGGAGAAAGCATTCTCTCAAAGTAAAAAAGGTGAAAGCATGTAATATTTTCTCTATGAATATTTGTGTTAATCTTATAGTATTATGTCTATATTGATATTATTTATTTTGAAATATATAGTATAAGATAGATCTTAATTTTATGTTTGTAAATCTACGTTGCTAGCTGCTTGCCATAAATATTTGTAGCACTGCACTAGAATTGATTAACCGAGGATCTCCACAAAGGTTCTATGCTTTCTGGATGAGCAATAAAACATCAACACCGTCAAAAACTCAAAATATCCAATGTACCATTAATATCAATTACTAATCACAGTTTCCAGTTAGAGGTACTAAAGATTCTCCATATAAAATATCGAAAATGCTTTTAAGTTTCACCACCAACAATCAGGGGAAGCGTACATTCGCAAATATGTCTCTGTCACGAACTATGCCACCTCCCTAGAGCCTCACCAACACGAATTCTATCCCCACGTCCGACGCAGAACCTGAACTCTTGAGATGAATCGCCCTCGTGGAGTTTTGAAATTGGGGCTTGGAAAACAAGAACAACTGTTGATCCCATGTTGAAAGCACCTAACTGGGATCAACAACGAACAAAAAAGAACCCAAATTCAACTGCACCTCTCTACAGTCTATATCTACTAATTCTTAAAAGGAAAAAAAAATTGACACATTTTCCCAAGTATGCTAATTCAAATATTCAATTATGTGCCTCTTAGATAGTTATGTATATTTTGTACTTGGTGTTTACTTTAATTTGTAACAGTGAATTGCCACAGAAGTTCCAACAACAAAAAAACAACGCTTCTAACCTCATCCCCTTTCTTGAGCATTCTGCCTACACCTTCACATTCATAAATCCGTTCTTCAGGAGGCTCTGAATGTAGAAACTTCTTCCTTGGCCTGTTTGTATGAAGTTCGGGCTCAATGAAAAGCTGCCATGTTAGAGTTAAGACTAAAGACATTAATGAACCTTCCAGTCAATGACAGGACATTAGCAACTGTAAATACAAAGTCATCCCAAGCCAATGATTATCTTTAAATATTGGGTCTGATAGCTTTAATTTTTCAATTCTGGTATGAGGTATCCTTATTTTTAAAAAGGAAACTTGCCGTTGATTCATGAAAGTTCATACAGACAGGCATAATTACAGGTTATAGCATGTTTAGTGAACTTAATGGGAAAGAAACGTAAGATTTGCAAAATTAACAGATATTTTAGTCTTTTCCTAGAGTTGCTAGCACTTTATATATCCCTTGTTTTACGATGGACATTAGAGTACTATAATTATATCCTTAAGGAACAATGGACATACCTCAATTGAACCAATATTTGTGGCACCAATTGCAGCAAGTGCCATAAACCCTTCCTGCCATAGACCTTCAAGAATAACCTGAACAATTTATAGAGTCAATAGTCAGTAGGTAATCTAAATTGAAGACTGAGAATTTAATCAGAGTGTCATAAATTAAATCCGTTTAGAATTGTAAAAGTAAATACATCCAAGGCAAAATAAAGGCTACAATTCTAAAACAAAAGTGTGATGAACTTATTTATGAAGTGGTGAATGATAATGATTTTATGATGGGATTCACCACTAGAATAATGGATTCATCATAAATAAGTTCATTAGTTCATCAACAAATAGTAATTCTCTCCAAAAAAAGAGCAAGACTGGCAGAAGAGAAGATTAGGATATTTCCGAGTTTATACGGAGTACCAAGTACACCTAGATAGAATGCCATTCCAACCAAGAACTAAAAATTAAAAATAATTTAATTATTTCCGTAGAAAAATACAGTGAAAGAGTTCCTTGCACTTAGACAATTAGTTTTACAGCTTCTAGTTTATTTGAGGAAATAAATTTATTTTTAATCTAAAGTTATAGATCAATGTGCCACTAAGCATAACTCAAGCAGTGAAAGTTGGGTAGAAGTAAGGTAGAAGTCTTGATGTTCAATCTTAATTTACATTGCCAAAAATAAATGGATAAAAAGAAATGTGAGGCATTGAAATGAAAGTTAAAATAAAGGCACAACACAATGACAATGACCATGGCAATCAGATATAAATTACCCTCTCGTTCTCAATATAGAGGTTTCTAATTGTTCTTGTAGCACGTTCATTCAAGGGATAAAGACGACCTGCAATATAAACAGTAGACCAAACAGAAAATAAGAATATAGTAAAACTAATTACAAATTAATTCATCGGCTGCATATAACCAATATATGCAAAACATGAAAACCTACACTTCTACTTAATTGTTTTCTCCCACCCAATTGAACAACTATTTATATGATATGTATAACAAAGAGGTAGATATGCAGAGCTTTATAAAACAATTATCCACCTTAAATCTAAAAGCTGCACCTGTACCCCTCAGCAATCAAATGTAAAAGTTGCCCTAGAAGAGGAAAACCAAAACGAAGAAACAAGGTAAAACAATTTGAAATGAAGAAGCCACAAAAGCAAGTTATGGTGAAGCTTTTCATTGTTTCTTTGCAAGGTATACTCCTTATGATCACTGGCAGAAATTAGCTGGCCCTTTTGGATAAACAGAAGAGAACACAACAAACAATGAATTAGATTTTATTTTTTTTAACTTAAGCACTAACAAACAAAGAAAATATCATATATGATGAACTAATACGGAAAGTAATTTTCACCCCATGTTCCTTCAGGAAAGGGTTTCTGTTTTTCTTTTTTTTTATCAGTGGGAAATAAGGGGGTTTCTATTATGATTCTCTTAGACAGTTCTGAGTTGTCAATCTGTTAGTAGAGATTTAATTTGTTACTTAATTGTTGGTATTTGTTAGTTTACTGGACTAAGATAGAAAATATATAAATAAGAGGAGGGGGTGGAAAGAGAGGCGTATCTTGTCCTTTGTGAGAAAATTGGGACCTTTGGGCATTGCCACATTGGGAGGTGTTAACCCTTGAAGTTCTACAAGTTAAGCATCCATTTAGGGTGGTTCCACTCCTTCCCATGTTGCTCCCTTTGTACTGGCTAGCTCTCAATGAAAGCACCAACTACAATAATTCAAGCCCATCCCCCAAAAAATTGTGTATCTGGGTGAGAGAGCCTCAAGAGCTAAGTACTGAGCCTTTATCTTTGCTCAATAATGGATATAACTATTTTTATTTGCTCATAACAATGAATCATGGGTTAAGTGATATAGTTATACACAGTTAAAACAGATTAACTGAAGGTGCTATTCTCAAATTGTTACAGTAAAGGCATGCATGAGATGATTTACCAGAAAAATGCCTGCGTGCAAGAATGTTCCAATCAGCTGGGGAGTGCATCCGATGGTAATCTCCAGGCTTCAAGTAAACCACACAGTAAAAAAGGCCTCTCTTTGGGCTGAAATGAATTTTTTAATGATGTATGGATTATCAGGCATTACCTTCAGCTTTTGGGGGGCCAGACATCAATATCAAAAAAATCATTTGCATTTATCAAGAAAAGGTTACAATTTTGGTAATAAACATAAAATATATCATATGGAATGCATGCTTCCAAACCATGCAAGCAATAGAAGTATTGAAATGAAAATTTTCTTATTATGTAGTTCAAATTACTCTTAAGTTTGTGTTGTAACAGTAAAACAATAATAAAAATCATACTGAAAGAGAAGCAGGGCTCATTTCTTGGAAAGAGGACCCAAAAAATTGTTAATTTTAATTAAAAAGAAAAGGATTTTTCTCATTATAAAGAGTTCACAGAATCCTCAGGCTCCTTATCCTATTAAGTCAAACAATCCAGATTTTGATTGCAGCTGCACCTACAGAAGGCTTGCTAAATCAGAAGTCTCCATTATTTTTAGGCAATAAGCATTGTATGATGGAAACTCAAATAACTTTAACACCTACCTGAAGTACTCAAATGATGATTACAAATATCCATGATAATATGCATCATGAAAAAAATCAACAGTAGATGCATGATGAAGATTTAGGTGTTAATTTGTGAGGCTTGGCATATAAATATATTAATCTGTGATTTTCTTCATTAATCGGATCCTTCTTAAATACAAATGCTTACAATCAGATCCAGTAAGCGTAAGACGTGGTTAGCATAATACAAATAGAAATACATCATCACATTACCGTGATGATGTTGGGTTCCAAACTTTTGGAGAAGCCAATGAAACTCTCCACCATGACTTCTTGCTCTTCTCAGTAGTTGTTATTGATTCACTATACTCCTCTTGCACATCTGCTGTTGGAAGGAAAGGGCTTGCACCAAGAAGAGAAAAAACTGAATATGAAAACCCTTTAATTTGTTCAATCATTGCTCCAGCTCCCTTCAACTCCCCAAATCTTAAAACTGTACCGTCCACAGGACTAACCTGCAGAAAATAAATATGGTCAAACAGGTTATTTATCAGCTGAAAATGGCATAAAGACATTAGAGATTTTCAAATAGCTGTTACCAGTTACCAGACATTGTGGATCAACATCAATAGGCCTAGAACCTTCTTTCAAAGTGCGAACAAAAAAATCCCTTAAAGAGGCATATTTGTCTAGAGGTAAAGCAACTTCTTCTAAATCTGAGATGCCAATAACATTATAAGAATTAGGATCATATTTACACAAATTATAGATCATAATTTATCATGAACAAATTTTGTTAGTTTCATGAGATGGTGGTTATAGGAGCAAACACAATAAAATGATGAAAATGTTAATGTAACAAAAAAATCTATCATACTTGAATGGAATGCTCGAGCCCACGCTTTATAGATATGGGGCCTTAGCCAAATGGGTAGTTCCTGATTTTTTTTCATGAATAGATAAAATCATATAAATAATATATAACATGCAGAATCATTTTCAAATTATAGAGTTAGATTTAAATTGATAAAAGGAGAGAGAAATATATTATACAAAAATATAATTTAAAAATATGCTGCATCATTTTTATCTTGTACTTCCTTTTCTGATTGGGAGTGCTGCTCTACTTGTCCTCCTTTATTATGTACTTCCCTTTTTTCCTTCTGACCTTTTATTTCTTCATCAGGTCTCTTACACTTAAATTACTCTGATTATTGTTTCTATATCCCGATTCTTACTACCAGTAGAAACATAAGGGGGGCAAAATTGCAAACATAAATAAAATTATAGCTATATATATATATATATATTAAAAAAAGGATATTCAAATATTACATAGACTTCTTACCATGCTTGTCAAGTATCCCCAACATCTAGAAATTGACCGCAGAGGCAGTAATCTCAAAAATGTAGCCTAGTGTTGACAAAACCAAGGCACATGTCTCAGAATTAAAACAAATATGTGTACTGATACACACAACACAGCAATTCAAAATGTTCTTTGTGAACTGATGTAAAAGTTTTACCTTTGCATCAGGCTGGAATTGTATTTCGATTCCCTTCTCCTTCATCTGTTCAGTCTGTCACAAGGGAATTAGTTATGAGTTATGACTTAAGTTTGAATGACTCAAGGTTGTGTTTGGTTGTTTTTAATCTTATGTTTGGATCTTTTAATGTTATAACAAATTTATTCTGTAGACATTATGTAAACCACAAATCATATAAAGCGTCAATCCCAAATGAGCAAACAGAAAACAAACAGCAATCCTATCAACGGTGTGAAAACATTTCCAGTATCGTAACTGAAAACAGTGTGGAACAAACAGAAGGGCTCACACATGATAAGTGTAGTATCTCTACCGGCAAATAAGAAGCAATTGGACTTTACAAGTTGATAAACCAGAAACAGACACCAAGCACGTGATGCTGGGTTAAGCCGGCAAAGGACATTTTGGGGGAGCTGCAGATCTATCAGAGCCAATATAGGCAAGTGGAGAAAAAGACAATGTGGCTACTGATGTTGCCAAAAGAATCAGTGTTGCAACCAAAACATGCCATTGCCAATTAGTCTAACATAATATATGCATTACAAGTTGCAAGAAATGTACCTTCTTGTCGTCGTAGAGTCGGCGGGCATGGAGAACACCAAGCATAAGTATGGTAGCAACTGTTGCTCCAGGTACAACAAAAGAATTCCCTGCACACTCTCATAGCAATAAGCTCAACGTTTCAGAACATGGATAATACATAGTCAATCACAATATATTCAGACCATGTTCAATATTTTGAAAATCCACAACAATTTCAATCATTATGGCGATCATAGCAAAACATTCTCTTAAAAGAAAACTACTCATGTAGCCTATCATAGTTCAGCATTCAGCTTCCATCAACGAAGCATTTAACAAAACGGGAATTTATTCATCGTGTGTATGGATTTAATAATAATAAAAAAAAAAAAAACTCTCCGGCTTGGTTAAGCCATCAGGGCATGGAGTGGAGAAGCAACTGAGCTGACCTTGAGAATTTCCACTTCCTCCAGCATTGATAGAAGCCCGAGGTTGAGGTGTTTGGAACTTGTTGGCGAAGGAAGTGAAGTAGCGAAAGTGGTTAAAGGGACGATTTTGGCGAGGAAGCACAGGGAACTTGTGCGAAACCCTATATTTCATTTTCGCAATCCGTCAAGAGGCGTAGACTCGTGTTTTTCTTTTCAGAATAAAGAAGACAGTGCCACGTTGCAAATTGCAATGCTCAATTTTGATTTTAACACACCGGGAGAGAATAACGTAACATTAACAGCTATAAATATCATGCGGCGCTCCACATGCTTCACTTTTTTTCTTCTTTAATCCGTTTTCATGATTTAATTAAGATAATAATTTTTCAATTTTTACGCAAATTAAGATAAAAAAAAAAGAGAGTTTTCCAAAATCCATTATTGAACCGACATTAAGTAGAATATGGAGATACTTATGATGGAATTGATTAATCTAGACTTCCACAATAAGGTGGAACTATCATTAAATGACTTATTAGTAAATTATGGTTCAAATTAAAGCCTCCACTTTGTCATAAAGACCCAAATAGTTCTCGTATCTTCTTATTAATCTAAATCATTTTGATGATTCTAAATTTCTAATTATAATCACACTAACAATTTAATTCTTTACAAAATTGTAAATAAAAAACAATCTCACATGTTAGATTATTATTATTATTAGTAGTATAAAATATTTATCAATTTTATTAATCAGTTAATGACTAATATGTAAGGAATTTCAGTTACATGTCTAAGGTGTACTGTTAAATAAAAGAAAATCGGGATAATAAAATTCCTTATGAGCTTACCTAGCCTAGAAAATGACCTATTCATGAATCATGACCAAATGCTTCTAGCAAGAATAAGGAAACATTTATGGACATTCTAGTGATGTGTAAATGTAAATCTCACAATTATGAACGAAAAGCAAAATGGATTCCAAACGATTTTACTTGATGCCTGAGATATGAGTTAGTCACTTTGAAAAATCTGAAGAACTATAAAAGCTGAAACTAGACTGACTTATGTGACAAAAACATGTCAGGTGTATTTTTCCTTTAAACAATGCCGTAAGTAGCTGGCATGGCATCAATATTATAATTATTAGGTCTTTCTCACAAAGTTTTGGAGGTGAATTATTTATGAACTATAGCAAAGCTTACTATTTGGATGGATATCTGTTTAAATGCAGAATATCAAATTTGAGATTTATTTTCCATATTCCGTTCCCAAGGAATGGAAAGAGTACTTTACCTTCAACAAGTGTCTCATAGTTATTCTTGCTCAAGTTGGGTGTCATGTTGCTGCTCGTTTCTCAACTCTGAGGGTAGTTGATCGTATGTTTACAAGGATGGGCGCAGTTAATAATCCTGAATCCAACTCTAGCACGGTACAATTTCTAAACACATACGTTGTGAGACTATTTGATCCTGATCAAGTGGTTTAGAATTATAGATGAAGTTATCTGGATGTGTAGTTCATGACGGAGATGAAAGAAACATCTTTTATCATGCAGAATGTCTCACGAAGGTAATGCTGCACCTTTCTATCTTCTTCACTCTAGGAACACACGACAGTTTTTATTTTTTCTATAAATATGTTGTTGGATGCAGGAGTCTGATTGTTATGGATGAACTTGGGAGGGCTACTTCGTCATCTGATGGATTTGTAATTGCGTGGAGTTACTGCGAGCATCTTTTGTCACTTAAAACGTAATTGTTTCTTGATTATCGATTATCAGTAAGCATTTATAGCAACTTTTGTTGCATGGATTTCTGCTAAATATATAATTGTAGTTTTGGGTAGCTCTTCGGATTCCTATTAATTAAGTGGAAAATAAATTTCCTTCACAAATGATTTGGTGTTGAATTGTTTACTGTAGGAAAACTGGTAGAGTTTTCGTCAACCATCAGAGGAACATATTGTGGTAATTGATCTAATCATCTCTCCCCCATGAGCCATATTTTTTTATCCTTCTTCAGGTATACCATATTTGCCACTCATATGGAGAACATATCGGAATTAACAACAATCTATCCCAACGTGAAAATTCTTCACTTTCATGTCGACTTAAAAAACAGCCACTTGGACTTCAAGATGGTATCTCTACACTTTTTTTTTCTTGCGTTCGGATGACTATCTGAGAGCTGAAATTCTGCTTTATTCAGTTTCAACTTAAGGAAGGATCGAAACGCATCCCCCATTATGGCCTTCTCTTAGCAGAAGTGGCAGGATTACCAAGTTCGGTTGTTGAGACTGCCAGAATGATCACAACTCGGATTTCAGAAAAGGTGTCCACACAACTTTAGAAAAAGGGTTTTAATTCTTTTTAATTTTGTTAATCTCAACTCTCAATACAGAGAAAGATAACCAAGCTTGATTCTGAAAATTAGAAATACTCTAGGTGGAAATTTCAAATATCATTTCATTTGAAGGGGTTTGATTTTACAATACCTACTTTTTATAATGTAAATAATTCGTCAACCGCACTTGAAAAAGCTATTCCTAACTAACGAGCCCACTTCTAGTTCATTATGAACAGCTGCCCTAACAGTGATTAGCTCTCTGAAGCTGTGAACAGTAAGATTACCATCAATACATACCGATATTGGGAAAGAAATCCATCTCAGGACGTTAGAGTTGGTTTGATGCGGGTTGTTTTATATTCATTAATAATTTAATAGTGTTTGTAGTAGACAAACACCAGTGCTAACATCATATGTGCACTTGCTGGTGTCATTAGGAAGTAAAGAGGATGGAAGTCAACTGTTTACAGCATCATTCAATATAAAGGGCATTTCATGTTGCACAGCGCTTGGGTTATGCTTGAAATATTGCAATCAAGATGAGGATACCATTCGGCAAGCTTTGCGTAATCTTTAAGGAAAGCTGCATCAAGGAAAAGCTTTCAAGTTGACGAAGGCACAAAACAATCATCTTGAATTTTTCATTCTACACAATTCACAATTCTATCGTACATATTACATTGGGTATTTTTTTTGGAAATAGTGCTACCATCACAAATAATAATAGTTAATCAAACTTGAAAATCATATATTTTGTATAAAAAGATCTACAATTTTGAATTCCAATTAAAATTAGGCTTAAACATGATAAAAATAATTCAAAGCATTCAAATTATTTATTGATTACATACAAAATTTAACTTAATACCAAGTATTTAACTGAGAATATGTTATCCAATTATGAGTTAAAATTATTGATTTTACAAGTTAAATTTTAGAAATATTACAATAAAAGGGCATATCAAAATCAAACTAGACTATCTCAACATTTTCAATAATTGATGGATGTTAATTCGAAACGTGTAATTTAATCAAACTGACAAAATTGAAACAAAGTTTTCAACCATATAAAATAATATTGTAAAGGTACCGGTGCAATGACAGGCCAAGCTTTCCAACTCCACGAGCTAAATAACAAATATCAAGTATGAACTTTCAATTTAACAATAGAAAAACTCGTCAATTTATAGAAAAAGATGATTAAAGCATTCAAAACTCGAATTTCAAAGTCAAAACAACAAAATGCTGTGTGTTCTCAAAATAGTATTTCAGAAAATGAAGCAAAAATAAGATCACAGCAAAATTAGCGGTAGCGGCGGAGAGACAGGGTGTTGTTTCTCTTCCAGGTTGCCCTGCGGGATGGACGTGCTTTGTGATACAGATGTCCTCTGCCACGTAAACCCCTGTTGCTTTTCCCAGCAGAGGTGAGCCCACGCAGCTCTCTGTGCTTGTGCACTGGATTGGCGAGCCAATTGATTCTGGGATCGTTTCTAATAGCAGCATGAGCAACATCCACCAGAATTACCTCAAAGTATTTATAAGTAGAGTCCTGAAACACAATGACATGCTTTTACCAAACCAACACATGATTCACAACCAAATTTTAATTTCAACAGCAGTAATAAAATAACAAACCTCATTCACCCAGTAAGAATTGAGGACCCTAAGTCCACCCAACTTCCGTCCAGCTCGCTCCTCGGCAACTGACCTCTTGCTTCGCTGAAATTTCAGTTGGGTAACTCCCTGGTTTGTGGGCTTCCCATAAACAATACCTTTGGGAACTGGTCTCTTTCGGCCACCCCTTCTAACACGAACACGGTAAATCACATAGCCCTGCATTGTCATAATAACAAATCAACACTGTACTGAAACAAACAAGGGAATGTGCAACAGCTTTACAAGGACAGACACACTTGGCACAATAATACAATTCTGAGTAAAATGAAGTAATATAACTAATGCATTTCCCAATGGAATTAAGTGAATGAAATGAACCAATTAATACATTATCCTCACAACTCGCAAAGTATACAGTAATTTGAAAAAGAAAGGAATGCTAGTAAATAAGTATTCAGTAACAATAAGATTGTGAGAAGGAAGAAACAAATTGTTAACCTGCTTAGCCTTGAAGCCCAAGCGACGAGCCTTGTCAGGGCGGGTTGACCTTGTCAAACGAACAATGGAAGGTTGCTGCCTATACTCCCAACACCTCACCCGCTGCAAGAAGCGCATGACATCAGACTGCTTCTTGCGCCATAGCTCTGAAACATACTTGTAGGCACCTAATGCCAATCACACAAACATAAACAACACATTTCATCAGTTACACTTCCAACACAGGTACGACATAATTCCATCAGAATAACTAAATGCTATATATATATATATATATATATATACAAAATTGTCCAACCTAATGACTAATTTTTTGATATTAATTGACACCAATGAGTTGTTAGACCTAATTTGATGATAAACACCAAGAGGCCAAGACTGTACAGTATTTAATTTAATTAACATCTGGTTGGTGCATGTGAGATAACACAACTGTATTACACCACAAAAACCAATTATGAAATCAAATGCATGCAGCTTGCCAAAACAAGTCTCTCTCGTTCCAAAAGACCAACTATATTTAAAATCACTTAGATCTGACTATCAACTTCAAAAATCATACGGGATCGAAGTAAGCATGCTCACAGATCCTACAATACTAACTAAACAAGCAGAAAAATATATAACCAACAACATTTACAGCAAGCAAACCATATACAAGACGTAGAACGAAGAACAGAAATATTGATAAGAACCAAAGGCCATTTCATAAAAGAAAAATGGCAAGCAAAAAAAATAGGCACGATCATGGACCAAGTATGCCTAGATTCAAATATAGAGCCATCAAGCAAAGAGGAAACAAAAAAATGGGGCACAGTAGCAAACATCCATGCTAGTTCAAGTTAGCTAAGAGATGATGTTCTTTCTCTTGTTTTAGCTTTGGCGTTAAAACCGCAAACCCTCTTAAGAAAGCTCCAGCAAAACAATTAAACCAAATAATCGTTCACATTCAGGATTCATGTCTAATGAGAATAAAAATACATTACAAACGAACACAAATCATAAGCAGAATAGCAAAGAAGATAGAGACAGTACCCATCGCGCAGTCAACACAGTGGAAGGGTTCTACCTCACCCGCTCCAACCGAAAGCTAGGGTTTCTGAATGACTTGAAATATTTTATAGAGGCATCGCTTCTAGTATGGGCCTCCCGGTTTCACAATTGGGCTTTTCTTCTTTACTATTTTGGGCCAGGCCTGACGCTGATTAAACTTCATCATGCATTTGGTTCGAAACCTTTTTTTCCCTTTTGGTATATGACTCCTTTTTTTGTTAATCAAGAAAAAAATTTGGATTACCTACTATTTTATTTTAAGATAAAGAATTAAAATAATGCATTTATCTTATTTTTCTACCATCGTAGTAATACGCAAATAACAAAAAAAAAAAAATCCACTTAATGTTTAATATGTTTTTACCAACTTTTACCGTAGTGGATCAATCGGTAAGCCATTCTGAATATCTAAAAAAATTAAACACATTTTTTGTATCTAATGATCTAAAACATGAGTTATAATTTTGTAACAATATTTATAGATTCTCTTAAAAAGAAATTATTAGGTAAAGAGATAAGTTTTTGTCTACGCAATGAAATTCTCGTTTAGATCGATTGTTATACTAAGTAGTATATAAAGATGTGAAAATGTATACTAAGAAGTAATAAATAAATAAGTAAAAAATTATGTATCAGTTCCGAATAAGCTTTCGTTAAAAATTCACTTAACCAAACAAAATGCCTAATTGTATTTTGAATGATTGATGTACTTTAAGTATTATGAAAGAATTATTGATTTGTGTAATACTTTGTTATTTATTTTAAAAAATATTTTTAATAAGTATCCATAGATACTCACAAACTATAAATCAAAGGATTGTTGGAGTTTTTGTTACATCCTTTTACAAAATAATTTTAAATATTTTATCAGTCATTGTCACAATATACTTTAATTTTGAATAACTATTACTGAAATCTTGATAAATAAATATATTAAATAAATAAGTGAGTATTGTTAATATCTTAAAAAAATATTTAAGATTTTCACTTTAATAATTAAGAGAATTAAAAGGTTGTAGAAAAATAAAATAATTCTTTATTGAGAATGCATGTTGATTACGGTTCAAAGTCAAGTGATCAATTAAAATCAAAAAGATCTAACATATTACTAGATGGTTGAATTTTTTAAACATAATGTTATGGTTCAATTACTGACCATGTGTATAAAGAAATTTTGTTAGGAGAAACAAAATTTACTTAAATAATCTCTTTATCTTAAAAGAAATTGGCTTTGACTATCAATTTAAAGATATGTATGTGCAAAAAAAAAATGTGACTGAATTTAAAATGTACTACACTTACAAGCTAATGTAAATTCAAAAAAATGTCGACACGTTAAAACACGTTTTGATATTAAATAATATTTTAATATATATAATATAATTTATATTTAATACATATAACAGTCTAAAATAAGTCATATAATCATTCAAGTATTCAAATTTCATAACATAAATATAAAGCAAAAATAATAAAATATCCATAAAGTGTTATTAACAAGTTCAATTAATTTCATCTCCATCTCGAAGAATCATAACCTCTATCTCTGGCTCATCAAGTGAAAGACTGACAACTTGAAGATCTCCAACATCATCAAGTAAATCAAATGTATCTCCAACAATGTCCGACATTTGATTTGTTTCTTGTTCATAATTTGGACTCTTTCTTGATAAAAGTCGAAGGTTGCCATGTATATAAACCAAGTCTTCAGCACTTTTTGGAGTGATCTTATTCCTCTTCATGGAATGTACAAAAGAATAAATTTTTTATCAAATGTTTTTTTAATTTATTTTAATTTTTTAAATTTTTAATGTAAAAAAAACGTATGGAAACGTGTCAAAAAAGTTGACTGCGTGTCCGACTTGATCAAACTCGTGTGTCCCCCTAGTCAATGTATCCTAAAAAGTTGACCACGTGTCGCACGCGTGTCGGAACGTGTCGGTGTCTGACACATGTCCGACACATATTTTGGACCAAAAAAGAAGTATTCATGCTTCATAGCTTACAAGAACTAAATTAAGGATACGCTACATATATAAAGACTAAATTAAGAAAATAATGGTTAATGGATATTCGCGATAATTGTAACACCCTGTGTATACCCGGCGTATTATCATTATAAGTAAATCAGATTAGCGCTTAAACACTTTTAATTAAAACCTTTTTATCGCGGAAGCATAAAACCAAAACCATATTTCTTGATTACATTATGTATGGAATCACAAACCCACAACCAAGCATAAACGAGCCCCTACTTAACCAGATCATACAACCCAAACCACAGGCAGAAACACAATATCTCAAAGATATATAAAAACAGGAGGAACATAACATAACAACAGGTTATGTACAACATCATCTGACACCCGAGGTGTCTAATACAAAAGAATAAGCGTCCAAGCGCTTTTTGATCCCTAGGATCCTTCCTCACACGAGGGCATACATAGATACAACACAAAACTACACGTACATCACATGTCTTCCCTCTACAGGGGTACAAAACATAAACAAAAGCCGAGCCGAGCTCCAAGCTATCCACTGCTGCCCAAGGCCAAGCAGGTACCGTCTCTACTGGGGCCTCCCGTCCTAAGACCGCTCCTCTTTACCAGAAACATCACCTGAAAAAGCATAAGCCCCACACGGGGTGAGATAAACATCTCAGTAAGCTCAGGGTCCTTGGAGGCATCTCCTCCACCCTGGCTCACTCACCATGACACAAGTCATCAGGGTATCACAACCATCTGGGCCATCCCGGCCACCCATAACAATACAAACAAGCTATCCAAGCTCTATGTACGGCGGATCGAGTCAAATGCCGACCTCAGTGTGAAGTCGAAATTCACACTCGTGCCATCCTATTGGGTGCTAACCCTTCGCATGGACGCACGTATATGGTACCTCCGAGACTAGGCAACCAACCGCAACGGGACACACCTAGCTCTTGGTCTTAGGGAATCATCCGCATCCCGGGACCGAGTCAACCATGAACAAACCAAACTAGGAGGTGCGCTCTACTCCTAGGGAGGTCCATATCTATCTTAACTGGCCAGAAGATCTAATAACAGGCTTAATACAATCTCAAGCACATATACAAGCATATATTATTATGAGTATGCAACATCCACACAATGCATGTATCATGAATGTAACCGCTACTCCCTCGGAGTATGGTAGAGCACAAGCAAGTGGGAAACATCCCCAAGGGTCCAAGAACTTACCTAGCAAAGCCGAGCTCTGTAGTTCTTCCCTTGCTCTGTGGCCCACGCCACTGACACCCGTGGTGTCACGCCCTATACAAGGCACATACAACATGTATCAACAAACCACACAATGCATACAAGCATATACGGTTCCGACCACTCAAAGTGAAAGGACTCACAATCCTTTCCAACACAAGGTCATCTATCCTATGGTTCATCAAGGCTTATCACACACCAACCATCATACCAATAGCCTCTCAAGGCCATCAAAATCATAAGCCAAGGCTCTAGCATGTTCACAAATGGTCAAGCAACTCAGCCGAACAACAACACATGCTTCACAAAGAGCCAAGGAACCAAGGTTCACCAAATTCACATTTAAGAGCTAATCCTACATCCTCACAACATTCTAAGCACATGTTTCAACATGACCCAAAGCTAAAACTAGCTCTATCAAAAGTGGGTCACTATTCACCCAAAACCCCAACTTATAAATCAAGAGGTGATTCTTGAGTTTCTTACCTCAAAGATAGCAAGGAATGCTTAAGGACGACTTCTCCTAACTTGGGTACTCACGAATCGTCGCCGTTCCTCGCCGCACTCAATTTCTTCGAATTTCCCTTGAGAAAAGGATTCTTTGATTTAGGGGTTTTCAAGGTGAAAATGAGGAAGGATTCAAGCTCAAGAAGTGATTTCCATCATGAAATGTGTTTAAGGGATGGATTTTGGTGAGATATGGTGAAGAAATGAAGCTTGGAGGTCCAACAATGGAGGAAAGGGGCTGAAGGAAGAAGAAGAGAAAGTTTTCTCCCCCAAAATCGCGAAATCCACTATATATAGTGGTCTTGTCAGAGCTGCCGCACTGATCGCGCTAGCTGCACTGGACCACGGCGCCGTCCGCGCCAACCCCGCGCCAAGAGCGCCGGCCTCCAGAACTTATGGCGCCAAGAGCGCCACATCCCGCCCCAAGAGCGCCAACCTCCAGAGCCTCCCACGTTGTCAGCGCCAACTCCCGCGCCAAGAATGCCAACCTCCAGAGGTTCCCGCGCCAGGAGCGCCAACCTCCAGAACTTCCGACGCCAACCGCGCCACACATGGCGCCAACCGCGCCAGCTGGAAAACTCAGAGTGGTTCTGGCGCCACCAGCGCCAGCCTGACGCCCTGAGCGCCAACCACCAGAGATCATGGCGCTGGGAGCGCCGCTCCCGCGCCATCAGCGCCACACTCCAGAACTGTGGCGTCATCCGCGCCACAATTCTGCAGAAGAATTCTGCAGAAGGTTTTCTGCAGAATTCAACGCCAAACGCCACCAGGCTTGCACCATACGCGTCCGAACTCGCGCCAAACGCGCTGAGACTTATGATTATCACAATAATCAAATTAATAACATTTGTATATATAAAGACTAATTTAATAAGTTTTTACATATAAGGATGAAATGAAGACATATAAGTATCAATTTACATATTTAACCAATTTAAAAGATGTTTGTAGTTTCCACCATCAATACTATTTTTATATATGTGAATATTAGTTGTTAACAATTAATTTTTTATTAATAATTTTTTTTAACTCATAACTATTTTTTTTTCTTTTTCCTTTGTCATTAAATCAATCTTATAGTCTTGTGTCTACATGTAAGTATATTTGGTGTAGCACAAGTGCGCAAGGACTTGGAGAATGGAGATGATATATAGTCCATACTATCTCAATGAGAAGAACATAATGGTATGATATCATCTATCTGCATATCTATAAGATTTGAATTGCTTCAAGGCAAGATATAGCGAAGAAGCCATAACAGTATCTAAAATTTATAACAAGATATATAAACACATGTACTCTTTTGCCATCATGCCATGATGCAGTTTCTGCAGCAATCCAGAGAATAAATTACGAATTTTCATTCGAGGATCACAAGTTGTCCCTAGAACCCCATGAATAGAAGTGACCATGTCTTTCCAATGTAAGCATTAGACTCCAAATTTAAATGATGAGTATTGTAGCTACATGCATCCGTTGCAGAAGCTTTTGGATCAATGTTTGTTGTTGCAGCATCTTGTATCACGTCACTGCCACAAAGAGCGTGTTGATGGCCAGGAACTCTTCTACTCCTTTTTTTTTTTAAAAAAAATGTCTATTCGTAAAGAAAAAAGTAAAAGTTAATTTTATGCTTGCACGCGACGCAACAGAATGCACCAGCAAAATCAAAATGCACTTACTAATTAGTTCGGTTTCGATATTGCCTAAAATTCAATGTTGCCAAAGAAAACACTTCTTTAAGAATTAAAAAATGAAAGATATTGATTAAAAAATAAATTAAGTTTAATGAAAAGTAGAATCATATCACCTATTTCTTCACGGAGGATTGGATCTAATAAAAGGATTAAGGCTAACATCTTTAATAAAATTGCTTCTAAGAGTTACGAGTGTAAGGATAACATTAGACTAGCTGATGAAAAATTTAAAAATATATTTACTATAAAAAAAAAACTTATGCATAGTTGTTTTGTAGACTCTTTATTAAAGTAACAAGTCATTTATTGTTACGTCGTTGTTATTTAATAGTAGAAATTAAAACCAAAAATATTAAATCTTATTGAGATTAAAATCAAAAGAAAAAAATTAAAGGAAAAAATCAAAATGATCCTATTTTTAAGATAACAAAAACATATTTAAGCTTAAAAAATAATATATTAGACAAAAAAAAAGTTATTTTAATTCTATAAAATAACATTTTTAAATTTTCACTCATTTTGCATTAAATACTTAACGATCATAAACATAAAACAGTTGTTCCATTTTACAACATCATGTATATATACAATCTCCATGATTGTGTGAGTGTTCTCCACCTTTTGCCTAGAAAAGCAAAGTTGAAACTCAATCCACACACACATATATAAATTATCTGGCAATGAACAATGCAGCTTCTCATGATTTATGCTGTGGCACACCCACGATGTTATGATATGGAATATAGATCCGAGAGACAAAGACAACCCGCGCAATACAACAACTTAACAGTATAACGAATGCCGAAATAATAGGTTCGAGACAGTAAATCTGACTGTCAGATATTTGTGAAATTAAAGTTCTTCGAGAAGGGTACGTACTCTTATATATCCATCCAATCACAAATTACAATAGCTAGTAAACGAGGCAATCCTGAAACCCAAAGACTAATGATGATATGTACGTACGTACGATGCAACGCTTCTTCACAGCATAATCTGATTTTCCAAAGGAAAATTAGTGTATCTTGAAAGTCATATTTCGGAAAACAAATAATTATCTCTCTGACTTTTAGTACTATCATGCATTTTTTAGATGTATATATACAAAAAAAATTAGTAAAAAATAAAGATAATTTAACATGATGTTGCTGTCAAATTTTCGTCATTCAAATAATAGAGTTATTTCTGAAATTCCTAACTAAACAATGCAATGATATTCATGAAGACAAATATGTCAAGTTACAAGAAATTATGATTGAGAAGAGAGACTTGATTAAACCTAACAGATATTAGTGATTAACAAAATAGTAAATATTTTACATTAATGTTATAATGACAAAAAAAAAAGAGAGAGTGGATTAAAAAAAAGTCTTAATTTCAGTTTAATGAATCATGGATTTTCCCTTGAAACTTGAAAGCACAAGATAAATTGAACCCAAGCATTCAAGGGCAACAATCAGAGTACCATGATCATTAAACGAACAATGCATCATATTTGGAATTCTCAAATCTAAAGCCTTTATAAAAGAAGGATGAATAAGTTAAAAAGTTGATCGAGAGTTTGGTGAGCTTTCATATTTCATAATATATGTATGAGAGTAAGATAAGTAAATTTGATCCGTATAATTATATATGAATAATTAAGATTTAATATTAAAAAGTCACTTAATTTTTTTAAAAATTTATATGATTTATGAGTTTTTAAGTGATGATATGACATTAAATTTTAATAGTTCATGTTTAATTATCTTATTTTTATATAAGATATATTTCTCTCATAATATATATATATATATATGAAGAGGAATCAAATTACTCAAAAAAATAATTTTAAAAGAATTACTTTAAAAATAAATTTAACTCATCTCTTATATATATGTGTGTATTTGATGTCGTTTGCTTCCATATCTTTCTAGTTTTTCTTGAATAGGTACTATGTAAGACTTCATTTTAGGCACATCTAATAATATATTTGTAAATATAAATAAAAAAAAAGTTGAATTCCAATTATTTTAGGTAAAAAAATTCCTTTTGATCCCGTCAATAATTTGATTCATCTTCTTCTTTTCTTCCAAGTTTCAACCCTAAACTCGACATGTATTATCTAACAACTCTTCTATTATACTGTCTTTTGAACTCAAACATTCATTTTCCTCTTATCGCAAGCAATAATATTCAACTTAATTTAATTTATGGAAATTTCTCAATTTTGTTAAATCTTAGAGATGTTTGTGGTTTTTTTTTCCAACATACATTAATTGTATGTGTTTTATTCTCAATATACACTAGCTGTAGTAATAAATCCCAATATACACTAATTTTGTGGTAAAAAATTGGGACCATTGGTTTTTTTTTCTTATTATTAAAGATTTTTTTTTTAAAAAAATGTAATAGGAAGTTGGGAGTTAATGATCCGATTTTCCAACATTTTTTTAGTAAAAAATATATTTTAAAACAAATTCTAAAAAAAAATATTTGAATAACAAAAATTTTACACATATTTACCTCATAAATAAAATACATAAAGAATAACATTTATCTAAAAAAATGAAAAATGAAAATATATTATGACAATTTTTCTATTAAGTGAAAAAGTTGATCAAGTGAAAATAAGACTCGTAAAACTAAAATTTTGATCAGCAGTCCATTCGTATATTCTTCAACAGGATGAAATCATGACTAATTGATGCACAGCGAATTTAGTTTCAAAATTATAGAAGTTAGTTGTGTTTTAGTTATCTTTGGTAGTACAATTATAGATGCATGAAGCTAGACAAAGTCGTCGTCAATGCATAGAGTGTTGCTTTGCTTACAATGAATCAGGTGGCATATGAACTCACTCATGACTCACCCATCAACTGCTGCTAGTCCTGAGTCGTCGCTAAGAGTGGATTCTGACTAATGCGATGGAGACAGAAAGTAGAATTTAAGCAACACAACGACCTTTTTAGATAATTAAAATTAGTTTAGAAATAATTAATTTGTAAAAGGTTTTTTTATAATTGTTTATTTAAAAGATTATTTTTAAATTAATTATCATAAGTGCTTTTAGTAAAATTTATCCAAATATAGACTTTTGCATAATCTGTTGCTGTTGAAAAAAAAACAAAGGAGTTATTATTTATGTTAAATGAGGGGGAAATTACATCAAATATTTTATTATTTAAATCATATTATGGAAGATATTTATACTATACAAGTATAAAAAAATCAAATAAAATATTATAATATTTAGATTTCAAGATGGATGTCCACGTTCACAATAGATGAACATTATATTAAATTATATCAATAAATATTAATATCATAT
>PYAF01006024.1:1389007-1418835 GCA_007407185.1 Glycine tomentella | reverse complement strand
TATTAATATCATATGGAAATTAATGTTTTTTATAAATATAAATTAATATTTAGAAATTTATTATTTTAAATTTTAAACAAAAATGAGTTAATAGTTAAGTTAAAAAAATATAAATAAAATATAATTATATAAGATGATTTGTGTCTTCGATTTCATAATCTTTTATAATATAAACATGGTGTGATAGGATTGATGGATAATTTTGTTTTTTAAATATGTAATTATAGATTCAATCATTTATCCTTATATATGAAAAATACTTGTTGGAAAATATCAATTTCTCACATAAATTTCAATATTTCAAAAAATTTAATTCTTATATTTCAAAAAATCTTTTATAATATAAACATGGTGTGATAGGATTGATGGTTATATTCTCTTTTTTTCTTATTAAATCCTACCTGTTTAAAACACCCCACCCCTACCCCTTTCAATCTCTGTCGCATCCCTTCTCCTCCTAGACCATCGAACTCCAAGATCTAATGTAGAAATTAGGTTAAAGGAAGCAGATTACAAGAATTAATGAATCAAAACCCTATCTTTAGAAATCAGGTTCATTAATCATTCTACTTTAGATCTAGGATTAAATCATGTTTTCCAACACAAAACAATCCATAAAATCATGGTTAATCAAGCCATGAAAGAAATTCAAGAATGGAAGTAGTATAAATAATACATTGGAATAAAAAGTAAATATGAAAATTCACAAAGAATACATTCTTTTTTAAAGATTTGACGAAAAATTGTTTTTGTTATGCATAAATGCACAACAGAATTTGTATTCTTGTTTCAAGTACTTAAACTTGTTTTCCTTTCTGACTTGAATTGAAATCCGTGCATTTTTTACATGTTGATTAAATCTATATGGATTTATGGATTTAGATCTTTATTATGTCGCATATACGATATACCAAACATGCTGTTATAGTGGGCTTTAGGAATGACGAGACAAATTCATTTTGAGCTAAACGATTATCATTAACAAGTTCTACTCGTAAGCAAAAAAGCTATGACAATGCAATAAGAGCAATAAAACTACTATAATTGATAATGTTTAGCTAAACTACATTGCCAAAATTGGGGATATTGCTATGAAAACCTTCAAATTCTTGAAATTGTTTTTCAACATCTTAACTTACATTATGTTAAGAAGGAATGAAAGTGAGAGAAAAAAAACAAAAAAAACTATTTTTTTCTTTGTTTGATTTGAGAAAAATAAATTGACTTTTAGATAAGAGCCTTTTATTTCTTTGTAATTTTGAGTATAGATTTGTAAGGGAGTTTCACGTATTTTTCAAATTTTTCTTAACACTTTTACACTACCATCAAATAAGTTTGTATAATTCCTTATAATAGTCTTTCATTTTTTTCCCTTGTTTAATTTTATACAACCAAATGGAATATTAGTTTCCTCTAAACCAAATGGAACATTGTCGTGACAAAAATGATAAAATAATGCATAATTTCTATAGTAGTAATCAATGTTATGAAAATCGGTTCGAACCGGCTGGTTGGACCAGAAATCATGACATCACTCGGACTAGGTTGGATAATGAACCGCCTGGAGAAAATCGGGTGATTTTTTTGAAGACTCAACAACCTAGTCCGGGTCTTAAGACTCGAATCGGGTTGGTGCAAGAAAAAAAGCTCCAAACGGCAAAGCGACGCCGTTTTGTGAGCCATAGGGTAATTTTCAATTTTTCCTAAATGAAATTAGCTCTTCACTTCTTCTGTTCTTCATCTTCATTCGTTCACGCTCATCGCTTAGGCCTCACGCCCATTGCAGTAGGACTGGTGCTTGACGCCGTCGTCGACGCAAATTGACGTCGTCGTCGACATCGACGCAACTTGACTCCGTCACCATTGCTATCGTGCGTTACGCCGTCGTCGTACTCTCCTCAGTCACGCATGCAAGGCTTCGCCGTGCTTGTCTTGTATGCTTTGGCTTTGCTTTTCTATTCTTTTTTCCAATGAATTTGAATTGATAATTTTTACTCTCTTCACCGTGAGAAAATGAGGCGCAACAGGCACTTAGGCGCATCGACAACATTGAATTTGAAGGGGAAGAGATGCTTATATATATATAGGGATTAGGGTTTTTCTTATTTGGGTCGGATTTGCTTCATGCACTCCCTTTATTGCTTACCGTACTCCTTCTAACTCATTTTTTTATTAAAAACTGGACTTGTGTTTTAGTTTAATTAGTTGCTATTTACACTTTTTTATTAATACACTTTATTTGTGTTATCAACTTTAATACTTACATGTAGTATAATTTTAAAATTTTTAATATAGACTGAATCAATTATTAACTCATCGATTGGATCACTGATCCACTGACCCAATATCTCGACTGGATCAATAACCAGATCAGATTTTATAACACCAATAGTAATCATAGGTGACAAGAATAAAAACTTGCGTGTTGTTCACCTTTATGCGACCGTTGATTACAAACAATAGTGTATAATTTATAATTATTAATAAAGATAACTTTTTATTTTAAAATTATTTTTAATATATAATTGTTTTATTTATTTTAAAAAATTAAATGTAACTCTTGATTTTTGTCAAAAAAACTATTATTTTATTTAATTATTTTTTTAAAATAAAGATAAAGAGACCGAAATATTTTTTTTTCAACTAGTGAATGATAATGATTGGACTAACTTTTCTCCTAGAGTTGCCAAGTTTGGGATGAGGGGGAAAAGCATTAGTTAGCAACATGCCAGGTGGCTACACTGTAGCGGTTAACTACTGCCATATAAAACAAAAAAGCCAATAATAGATCGGGATGGAGCCAATTATGCACGTCCCCATAACCTTTCTCATTAAAAATGTCTCTATAATCTTTCTGAATAAAGTTAAGCTCGTAATTGTCATGTCATCATTGTCATGGATGAATAACGGGGACCCAAATATGGAACGAGCATTCAACTTAGGATTTTTTTTTCAAATATAATGTTACTTTAACGATAGTAATTGATTTTAACAGACTTTTTTGAGTGGTATATTCAAAACACGTCTTCTTTGTTAATCATGTCTGCATAAAAAGATTCAACGACTTCTAATAAATATCAAAGAAAATATAACATTAGTAGTAATATTTAAATTAATAAATAGAAAAAATAGAAAAAAAAAATTTCTTCATCGAATTATTGTTCAACAACCAATTTTCGTGATAAAAGAAGTACAAAAATGGGCAAATATTAATTGGTGCCATACTACATGCCTTGTAGCCAGTTGCGATTGACAACAAAAGTATAAAATTTAACTAATTTTTTAAGGTGGTGAAATTGAATGTGAAGCAGAAACGTATTGGGCAGGAGGTATAGAAGGATACATATGATAAAATGGGTAAAGTTGAGGATATAAGACTAAATCCATACAATAGAGGTTTACTTGGGGATAAAGAGAATGAAAGAAAAGATAAGTGGTGTTTTTTTTTTTTTTTTTTTTAAATAACAAAATAAGAACTAATATTTATCAATAAAAAAATTAAACCCACCCAATAAAATATAAAGTTGAAACTTTAAAGTTTGAGTCCAACTGAAACATATACATTTTTAGCTCGGTTAGATATGAATGATTTAGACTAAAACTTATAAAAAACGTGTCTTTGATTTCATTTTGAAAGTTCAAATTGAATTCGTTTTTTATCGACTTACTTTGACTTACAGCTTATATTCGACTAGTTAGCGTCATCTTTAGAGAAAGATAGATAATAATAATGAAAAATATCCAAATAAACAAACAAATTTTAAAAACTTAAAACTAGAATTAGAAAGCTTTTTTCCCATTTCCTAGATTGAGTTAAAATGGTTTTACCACTGATTTAGACAATATTTCAATTCCTTTTTAATAAAATAGGTTTTGTTTTTATATTTACATACCATAAGTTGGAAACTCACAACAACTCAAACACAATGATTTATATTCATGTTTTGTTAAAATAAATAAATAAGAACAGTCTTATAAGCATATTTTGTAATACATTTCCTTTAAACATGTTATTTTTTATTGATTGAAATTTATTAAAAATTATAAAAAAAATATTAAATATAATATGAGACTAATAAAAAATTGTCATTTTCAATAAGTTTCAACTAATAGAAATATATTCAAAAGTGTACTTTTAATAAACAAACAAAAAAATAGAGATATAGGGGGGCCAAGAAGAATGCAACCTCGTTAAATTTAGTTTTTGTTGAATTGGTTTGTTTTTATCATTACATACTATTACACATTATATTATTGGTATAAAATATTTATTTATTTTTGTGAATAATTAATTTATGATGATAATAAAGCAAACCATTATTTGTTATTTACAAATAGTATAAATATATATATTTGTAAAGAAAGTGACATGTAGCATTTACAGGGAATATACCGCCAAATTTATGTGAATGGATTAATTTTAATTTTTTTTACATGAATAAATAGATTTTAAAAATATTACAACCTATTGGATAAGTCATGTTTTAAAAGAGAACTTCATGTAGTAAAGGTGTCATATTTTAAAACATGACTTTCTCTTTCTTATTTTTTTTTTAAATATTAAAGTTATATTCTCATTCATGACTTTTAAGTTTTTTTTTTTTTTTTTTTTGAGTAGGACTTCTCAATATAATTTTTTTTAAAAAAATCATATTTAAAAGTGAAGAACTTCATTTTAAAGTTTATTTATTTACGGATTTTTATAATAAACAATATTTATTGATAAAATATAAAGAAAATAATATGTTAATAAGAAAGTGATAAAATGTTTGAAATTATAATTAAAAATAAGATTTTATTATATATATATTTTAAAAATATGATACTTTAAAGTCGTATTTTAACACAAAACTTATTTATAGATTATAATATTTTCAGAATCTATCGTTTCAATCATTCACATACATTACATTTGACACAACATACCAAGACGGTATTTTAACAAAACTTAATAAGACCCCAAATCAGGGAAAGGAGGGTCATCGAGCCGAAAAGGAAAGTCTAGATGTTCAGCTCCGGCTACGAGCCACGACGGCGCCGAGTAATGAAACTCACCTGCACTGTGACTTGAGTCGAGTAAAAGATCAGGGAGGTCCAAGAACGCGTCATCCTCAGAGGAGGAAGTTGATCGGCTCAGCTGGGCCTGGGCCTGGGCTTGGGCCTCACAATTGAGTAGTGCAGCTTTGGCGGCGGCCGCTTGGATATCCTTAGGGGAAGTGGTGAGTTGGCGCGGAAGGTGTGAAGCTAATTCGGGGAAATTAAGGAACGCAGAAGTGCCTTTGATAGTAAGAGCCGCGACATCATGGGCTCGAGCCGCCATCTCTGGCGTAGAAAAAGTGCCGAGCCAAATTCTGGACTTCTTTTTGGGCTCTCTTATTTCCGACACCCATTTCCCCCACTGACGCATGCGCACACCGCGATACCCATCACTGCTTCTCTTCTTCTTCTTCTTCTTCTTACTCACTTCTTCACTTTCACTTTTTTTCTCTTCCATTATTATGTGCTTGCTGTGAGAAACAGTGGACTTTACTTAAAATGGCGCTGCCTGCTAGCTACTTACTAGTAGTAGTACCGCATTAAGGAATGGGTCCACTTGCTGTAAAAGATAAACAGTTCCTATGTTGTCCTTTTCCCCTTTCTTTTCCTACCAATCTCCTCCTCCCATCTTTCTTCTATTTTTGGCATTTTCTCTACCAAACAAAAATCCCTCGCACATCAGTAACCGGTGGAACAAAACAAAACAATTATATCAAAGATTATTAATTTGCTCTTTTTTTTTTTTATAGCACCAGACAAATACATGCATGGAAAGAAACTTAAAATTTTAAATAACCTAGTTTTGATTATTATTTTTTAATTAGTTTCCAGTTTCACACACGCATAAGTTCAAACATTAAAGTTATGGCTGTTATAATTTGATTCAATCCCTAGTTGATGCATAATTTGATTCAATCTCTAATCTATTTTGAAATAAAAGTTTTGATTGTTATTGCATATTTAATTTGATTACAAGTGATGATATTGATAATACTCTAATACATATGTATTATCCTTTCAACTTTCTATCTACGTTAACAGATATTTAAGACAACTTGCTTTGAGTAGAAGCAGCTCGGGCACCTTTTATACTGTTTAGCTATTTACTTTAACAATGAAAGTTAATGTTGAAGGTCCGATGATTTGCATAATTTTTTAATTTACAAATTAATAAAATGACAAAAAAAATGATTTACCCAAAAAGAAAAATTAAAGAGAATGACAAAAAATTGATTAGATCTAGCTGGGAAATAACATATAGTTTTTACTCTTTATATAATTTCATCAAATAAAGTATCGCACAAAAGTTGTAACTATGACACATTAACGCTCTAGTAAATTCTTTACTTCGTGCTAATTAAAGGTTTGGTATCATTTTTCTTTTTACTGCAAAGGTCTGGTATTTTTATGCACTGATTGATATTCATTCCTTGGCCATGTCCATCCGTGATCCAACGACAATATTAATGCCTCGTGTGACTTAGATTATAAAGTGGAATCTCTTTGTATCTTAATTGACGTTTACGTCAAAGATTAATTGTCGCACTGTCCATGTCAGTGTCTTTGTTCTCAATTAATCCCCAATACTTAAAAATGGAGAACGAAAAAATAACGACAAAAACAAAAAATACAAACCTCTAAGCTAAGGTCATTTTTATTCATCTTCAGTTTCGCGTGCCTTTTTGTCACAAGAGATGACTTCTTTAGCAAGAACATAAATTTGTGGGCCTATACAAGATACTAAAATTGTATACGTATCCCCAAATAATTGCCTAATTGTTGTTTACCTGGAAGCAGCAAGGCAAGTTCAAATAAGATCAAGGAATTTTGTGATTTGTAAGCAACAATCTACCAATAAATATTTTGCACCTAGAACATGTTAAACACATTAATAGAAATATAATATCTTAATTTAAAAAGAATTTTTCAAAATAACATCTAAAACCCACTAAAATAAACTTGAGAGTAAAAATTTAAATAATGTGCATGAAATTTAAAATTCAAACTTCACTCCCACTATTACACAAACAAAAAAATCAACTGAACATAATACTTTTTTCCTATCTTTTTTTCCTCATAATTATAGACCCTCCTCGTCCGTGTAAAATAACTTTTTTTGTTTCATATTTGAATCAATTTTTTCCAATTGCAATGTTGCAACTGCTAGCTAGAACTTTCTTTTTTCGGATGCCTTTCATATTGTCAAATGATAGAGCATGTAGACTTAACTGTCAAATCTATAACCAAATCCGTTTCTAATGCCACACGTCAAGGGAAGAAGGTATGGACGGAAAATAAAATAACAATGTATTCTTTCAAATTGACTCTTTATTAATTATTATTAAATAAATTTTATGAGTCTCTAAATAAAATATTTTCTATATATGAAATTATTTTAAAATTGTCATTTTAATCATGCCATTTTATTTGAACAAGCATGAATTTTATAATTATAGTTTAAGTGAGAAAAGAAAAGGAAAATTCTGCTAATACATTGATGAACTATGCTTAAATATCCAAAATCTGATCAGTCGTATATCCATTAGAAGTCACGGAATTTTTTATAGTACCATGTGGGAAAATTGGAAATAATAGTTAGTGTGAAGAAAACCCACATTAAAAATTAGTAATGCCTAGAAATACACGTCGCAAGAAAAAGGATAGACATGAAATAAGACATCAAGTATCGTTAATGTAATAAATAAATGAGTTTGTTCCGGTTCCAGATACACCTAATTGCGATGAAAAATACTAGTTGGCCAACACAACTTTATTAACAGTTGTAAGGTAAATTTCTTAGATGCCAAAAGCATCATAGCCACAAAATTAACTACAGCCTAGCATTACGTAGTTGCTGCTTAAGCATCGGTTGAATATACTCTTTAAAGCCATCAGGAATAACTGAATCATTCAAAGGATCCTTCCATGCCTCCTCATACAACTTCGGATACACATTTCCATCGTAACGTCCAAGAATTGAACCAAGGTAGTGATCAGTGTAGTTAAATGCATCAACAAGCGCAATTGCATTAGGACGAACCTAACCACACATAAAATCATTAGCCTTCATATTAATGAATTAAAATATAAACACCAGAAGATGCTATTGACTTGAAGTCGTTTAGGACAAACCTGTGAATACAAGTTTCTCAGCTGCTCACTGGCAAGTGATCCTTGTTTTGGGTTAATGCAGCCTGTGGAAAGAAAATCACCCAGATGCTTATGAAGTAGAAACAAAGCATAAATGCTGCAAAGAACTTCTAATTGCCTTTTCACTCCCTTTCCAGGTATATCTTGCTGCAACTTCTCAATAAATCTAAAAAACAAAGAGTTTGATCAACTTAAGTGTAGAATATTCAAGCAAATCCTAGTAACAAGTAAAGAATTTTAATCTTTTAAAATAACAGAAAAGTTGTATATTTTCTTTGGACTCCTTCAGTCCGGTGCTCTTCAACTGAAAGGAAGTACATCACACTATATTTCCAGTATAAAACATTAACATAAAAAAAGATATTGGAGGAGGGGGGACTACTATTATCTTATTATTTATGTGTTTCATTCTCTAGGATATATTCAACTCACTCTTTCCTGAGACAATGCAATATTATTGTAAATCTAGAGATGCAATCATGGAGTTTATAAGAAAACAACCAACATGTAAAATATGAAAGAAGCTCACTTGGAAACGACGATTAACTGGCAATGAGCAACTGCCGCATCAACTAAATCAGCAGCTAGTTCTTGAAAACCTGCTGCCAGAAAAGCCATTAGCAAATTAAGAAATACAGATAAAAGAAATTTTTACATCTTGAGGTGATCTATGTATATTTTTTATGATAACGACTTTCATTTTATTTATTTTTAATTTCTGAGCCTTTAAAATGTGTCATTTTATTATTAGTATTAGTATAACTTTTACATTCCCCGGTCATCTATACAAACAAAATGAACAAAAAAAGATGCAATTTTTAATTGCATCTTCAATCTATTATTCCAACATATAAGAAACCAGCATCAATCTGTACTCAGGTGATTTCTAACAAAAGCATCATATAGATCAGTCAACACAAACCACTCCCCACCTCCAGTCCACCATCACATGCCAAGAAAACAAAATCAACCACAAAGGACAATTGCATATATCTTGTGACTTAAATAAGATTGAAGCATTTACCCTCTTCAGGATTAGCGAACTTGCTAAGATTTTGAGCACAAGCAACTGACATCCTAGAAGCCCTAGCTTCAAATGCTTCCAACACTACATTAGGCTTCAACCAATCCTCAGCTGCAGGGAATAAAAACAAGTATAATATTACAACTCATAAAGGACACAGGCATGGTTAGTATTAGCAGTATTAACTGAAACCATATTTGATTTGGATATCATGAAACTAATGTGGTTAGAGTTGGCATAATCTCCAATTTCACTATACCCTTTTTAACATCATTGTGATATTGCATCAGTTGTTCCACTCGAGCCATATAAGCTGTAGTACCAACAGGCTTATTTCCAGAGCCCAGCTGAGAAACAGTCTTCATGAGATGCCTTGCCACCTACATCAGATTTTCTAGAAGTTGTCAAAACAACCTAATTATTCCTAAGAAAACCCTCCTAAAGCAGAATGCACAGGGATGTAATATGAGACACATAAATGAAGAAAGAACATGAGTAGAGATATGTTATGCATGAAGTTAAGACACAGCCACACAGAGGTGGATATGAAAATTAAGAATCACAATTTTCAAATATTTCATCCTTTTAGAACTTTCTTACTTTTCTAACATGCTACAAATTTGAAAATCCCAAAATCCTTCTTTTTTTTGTTTGAGAAAAAAAAATAGTATCACTTCGTATATTAAAGCTTCTAAAACCAACAAGCATGGGGGCTATACCCCAAAAAGTAGGTGTTTTAAAAAATGTATGAAAGCATGTCAAATGCAAACAAAAACCTAGCTCTCAACAAAAATAGTAGGTTAGTTGTCATGCTGCACATTAAATTCTGTTAACATCTGTGGAATGACTTAGTAAAGACTGAATTAAATAATGATTAACAAAATGATTGTATAAGATTTTTAACTTTTAACAAACCTGTAAAAGAAGCACAATATTGTCTCCTTCATACGTGCAGGCAGGAACATAAACAGCAAATAACTCAGGGAGACCACTACTACAAAGGTAACCATGACCACCACATAGTTTACGGCATTCTTCAATTCCATCCTGGAAATTGAAGTTAATTTAACTTTAATTGAACATAAAAAGTTCAGTTACAAAGGATAATAGCACAACCACAACAGAAACACTTCATCCAGTTAAATGCAAGGATTACTCATCCAGTCAATTATCCCACACACGCACATTGATGACATGGACAATAAATTAATGGCAATATATTACAGTACTGCAATTCAGGAATTTTAAGCTCTTGTTTCAATCTGAAGCCGGAAATTTAAAATAAATATGATGTATAATTGAGCTTGCAAATTATATAAACCTTAACGTGCTGCTCTAGTGTTATTTTTCATTTTAAACTGACAACTAGCAGGATGCAGGATTGTAATGCTTGAAGAGTCACAATTGTGAGGACCTGTTTGTGTTTATATAAAGCACTTTTTTAAATTAAAAAATATTTTTCTTACAACAATTAGATTAATTTTTTTTATTTAAATATTCTGGTACTTTTAAACAAAAAATGTAGTTTAAGGAAAACAAGCTCTTTTTGCAACACTTAATGCAAATGCACTCTAAAATCTGCACCCAGTTCATTGGAAAGGTTTTAGCTTCGATGTTCAGTCACACCCATCAATTCTTCATAATAATGACATATTTCAAACAACAAAATGAAATGTATAAGGCGTACACCAAAGAAATTAGAGAAAATGAGTTTCAACACATGGAGAGAAGTAAAGGGAGGAGGACCTGTCAGTATAGGACAGCATATAATATAAAGAAAGAAAAATTTCCCCAGATGAAACCATAGCAAAACCCATAATGCTATCTAAACCAGCTAAGTAACTAATTAAATTAAACTAAGTCTAAGACCAATCGGTAGAGAAATGAACAGAAGTAATAACATACAGCAGTTGCCGTAGTAGTCAAGGATTTCAACCCAGAAGTGCATGCATGAGCCTCAGGTAATGTTGAAAAATCATTAGCTTGCAGTCTTTTCGTCACATCCATATAAAGCCATTTCAGCCACTCACCAACAAATCTGAAAGCATAAGCAGAAGCCAGCAAAGGGAAGAGCCTAGCCTGCTGTGTTTTGTAATCAATCACCTAAATGGAAAAACCGCACAATAAGCACACTACACTTAGACTGAAACTAATTCAAACCAATTTTGTTATTTTGACCAGTCCATAGATCTAAATACAGAATTCAACATCATACAATTATATTTAATACACCAGATGAGGAGGGATCTTATCACACCTCCCATTACCTGTGTTTCTAGACCTCCATTATGTGATCCAAACTGCCTTCTAACAGCACTATATCTTGTAGCAACGCAAACTGCTCGAGACAAAGCAACCGATGCATCAGCTACAATTTTTTGTCTCACATTTACCATAGTACCATAAACTAATTGTCTTGGAACATTGGAGTGTACATATTTTCCTTCTCTGGTAACCTGTGAAACCCTGGTAGATTAAAAGAACAGAGCAATCACCCCATGAAACTGTTGGCAAAAGAGCAATGCTAGAAACACTCTCTTTGACACATTCATTTTAACACATTCTTTATCTCTATTGTGGGATAAATTTCATACGAGTTGCACCAAAAGCCTAGGCCCACTCTCTTTAGTGGGGCTAAAATGAAATTCACCCAATTAATAGAGTGCTGGGAAGAAAAGTGTGACAAAGGGTTAGTTGCTAGTATTTTCCATTGGGAAAAACTAACAAGCCCATTTCGACATTTAAAAACTATTATAAGAAGTCATGATACTATATGCTCATTTTGTCACAGATCCTCCACTTTCCCTCACCCTCAATAAGTACCGATGAGTTCAACACAGGATCAGCACAACCTTTTATTCCTGTTTCTATTTTGTTAATGGCAGTTCACTATTCTTAACCATCTTTTCTATCTAGTTACCTATGTAAACAATCTAAAAGGAAACATTTAACAATTGTATTTAACAGGAAATATGGCAAACAAAGATGTTGCAGTTTCAAAATTTGACTGTTAAGGTTTTTTATTCCAGAGCATTTAACAGTTTGTTTCTGCTTAAAAGGAAACTGCAGGTGGCAGAACAATGCTCTCAATTCATAGACAAAATAACTTTAAAAATTCCCTGACGATAATGATAGTATGATACTGATGGAGAAAATCTAATGGTTCTCTGTTATTTCATTCAGAATGGAATTACACCAAGGATTAGGGCCTAACCTCCCAATCCAGTTTCCCCAATAACTCCCTAATCCTCTTCCCTCCTACTTAACTGCTATTTATATGCAGTTAACTAACTCCACTGTAAGTGACAGCTGTCAGTTACATTTTACAATTGCTTTTTAAACCTCCCATGCGTTCTAGCCCCATACACCTGCTGTATAGATGGTCTAACAATACTCCCCCCCAAAAGAGCCACCTTGTCCTCAAGGTGAAAAGCAGGAAACTGCTGCTGTAAAACTTCCATTTCTTCCCAGGTAGCTTCAAACTCAGGGAGATCCTTCCACTGAACCAACACTTCAATTTTTCCTGATGAAGAATTTCGCACTGCTTTAACCTCAGCAGGTTCTACCTTGAGTTCTAGCTCATCACTCAACATTATAGGTAAAGGTTGAGGTGTGACTGCAGGAGAAAGAGCTTTTTTCAACAAAAATACATGAAACACTGGATGAATTTTAGTTTCAGGAGGCAGCTTGAGCTGATAAGCTACTTTCCCCACTATCTTAACAATCTGATAAGGTCCATAGAATCTAGGACTTAGCTTCTCATTCAGCTTTTTAGCCAATGATTTCAACCTATAAGGTTGTAATTTGAGATACACCCAATCCTCTACCTTAAAATTAACATCTCTCCTATGTTTATTAGCGTAAACTGTCATCTGATCCTGTGCTTTCAACAAGTTTTTCCTTAACTGGTCCAGCAATACATCTCTGTCCTGAGTAAGCCTTGGCACCTCCTCTACTGCTGTCGGAACAGTAGTTCCCTTCAATAATTATAGTTGGTATTAAACCAAAACTCTGCCCAACTCAAACAAGCTAGCCATTGCTTTGGTTTTTCTCCTGTAATGCACCTCAAATATGTTTCCCACACCTCTATTAACTACCTCAGTTTGTTCATCTGTCTGAAGGTGATAAACTGAGCTGAATTTCAATTTTGTTCCTGCACACTTGAACAATTCCTTCCAAAAGTGGCTCAGAAAAATTTTGTCTCTGTCAGAAATTATGGAATTTGGAAATCCATGGAGCTTCACCACCTCCTTGACAAACACTTCAGCTATATCCTTTGCATTAAAAGGATGACAAAGTGGAATAAAATGAGCATATTTGGTCAATCTGTCCACAACCACCAGAATTGGATTTTTACCTTGAGCCTTAGGTAATCCTTCTATGAAATTCATAGAAATATCAGCCCATACTTGTGTAGGAACAGGAAGAGGTTGCAATAGTCCAGCTGGTGATAGTGCCTGGTACTTATTTTGCTGGCAAATTTCACAAGTGGCTACAAATTTCAGAATATCCTGCCTCATGCCCTCCCAATAAACCAGAGCAGATATCCTCTTAAATGTTCTGAAAAATCCTGAACGACCTCCAACTACAGAGCTGTGGTACTCTTGCATCAGCTTAGGCACCTTGGAGGACAATTTAGAAATCACCAGTTTCCCTTTATACCACAATTTTCTATTTTGTAATGAATATCCTGGGTGTGTAGATCCATTAGCCAATAATTCTTGCATAATTATCTTCAATTTGGGGTCAGCTAAAATTTCAGCTTCCCATTCCTCATCAGAAAAATTAATCATGGAAATGGCAGCAAAAGTCATTCTTCTTGATAAAGCATCAGCTGCTTTGTTCTCACACCCTGGCTTGTATACTATATCAAAATCAAATCCCATCAGTTTTGAGGTCCATTTAAACTGATCCTCTCCCAATAATCTTTGATCAGTTAAAAATTTCAGACTTTTTTGGTCTGTCAATATAGTGAATCATCTTCCCAACAGATAGTGCCTCCATTTTTGCACTGCTAGCACTATAGCCATCAGCTCCCTCTTATATACAGACTTCTTTTGAGCTGCTTCAGACAATGTTTAACTTAGAAAAGCTAGTGGTCTTCCTTGTTGCATCAGAACTGCACCAAGACCTTTACTGGATGCATCAGTTTCCACAGTAAAAGGTTGTGTAAAATCTGGTACAGAAAGTATAGGTATCTCTGTCAGGGCCCTTTTTAGTTGCTGTACAGCCTCCTCAGCTTCTTCATTCCACCTAAAACTGTCTTTTTTTAACAACTCATATAAGGGTCTTGCTATTTTCCCATAGTTCTTAACAAATCTCCTGTAATAGCCTGTTAGACCCAAGAATTCCCTCAAGGACTTCACATTTTTGGGAATAGGCCAGTTCCTCATCACTTCCAGTTTTTTAGGGTCTGCAGCTACTCCTTCCCCCGAGATAATATGCCCCAAATACTCTACTTTACTTTGCCCAAAGCTGCACTTTTTCTTATTAACAAACAGCTGATTCTGAATCAATAAAGATAACACAGCTCTTACATGAATTACATGATCTTCTGCCTTACTGCTGTAAATGAGAATATCATAAAAAAAAACCAATACAAACTTCCTCAAATAAGGTTTCAAGACTTCATTCATTAAGGCTTGAAATGTGGAAGGAGCATTAGTAAGCCCAAAAGGCATTACTACAAACTCATAATGCCCTTCATGAGTTCTAAATGCAGTCTTTGTAATATCCTCCTCTTTCATTCTAATCTGATGGTATCCAGATTTTAAGTCCAGCTTATTGAAAAACATTGCTCCTCCCAATTCATCCAACAACTCATCTATAATAGGTATAGGAAATTTAATAGGAACAGTTATTTTATTGAGGGCCCTATAGTCTACACAAAATCTCCACCCTCCATCCTTTTTCCTTACTAAAATAATGGGACTTGCATAGGGGCTTATGCTATGTCTAATGATTCCAGAATTCAACATATCTTTAATCAATTTCTCAATTTCATTTTTTTTGATAACGAGGATACCTATAAGGCCTTATATTAGGAATTTCAGCCCCAGGTTTCAATTCAATTCTATGATCATGCCTTCTTGAAGGAGGAAGATCACTAGGATCCTGAAATACCTCCTTAAATTCCTGCAACACTTCTTCCAGCCATGTAGGTACTGAGCTGGTATCTTGAACAGCCTCTAGATTCTGGAAAAACACCACAAATCCTTCTCCTGCTCCTCTCACTTCTTTAACAATGGACTTCAATGATGCCTCAGATCTTGCTAATGCAGCTTCCCCTCTTAATACAATAAAACCTTCAGCCCTTGGGATTTTCAAAGTCAATTCTTTGAAATTGGGCTTTATCTCTCCCAAGGAGGCTAACCATTCCATCCCCAACACCACATCAACTCCTTTCATCTCAAACACAAATAAATCCTGCTGGATTTGTAGTCCCTGTAATTGCAAATTAACCTTCTTACAAACCCCTTCACATCTTATTTTCCTTCCATCTCCCACCTCCACTGTATAAGGCTTAGTGTTAGTGATAGGTAGCTGCAAAATCTTTACTACTGCAGCTGAAATGAAATTATGGGAAGCTCCACAATCCACTAATGTCATGACTTTATAATCCTCAATAATACCCCACAGCCTTATGGATTTTTTTGAAGTGAACCCAACTATACTATATAAGGACAACTGCATACTTTGGAACTGGGTTTCCATTTCCTCCACTTCTTCCACTGCCTCTTCTTCTTCCTCCACTTCTTCTCCCAATATCAACACCTGCAACTGCTTGTTAGGACACACATGACCTCTCTCAAATTTTCCATCACAACGATAACACAATCCTTTCGCAGATTTCTCCTGAAATTCAGCATCTGTTAACCTTCTAAAAGGTCTGCCTCTATAAGAACCAGTAGTTTTTACACTATTAGAATCAGAATTAGAAACTAATTCTCTTGATCTAATAGAAGATGCTTTGCTTCCTGGCTCCCAACTTACAGTTCTTGCATAACTGGAAGTTCTGGCCATGCTTCCTTTATTTACTCCTCCAGCTCCCTTCTCCATCATCTCATTCTTTTCATCTATTCTCTGAGCATAATCCATCAACTCAGGAAGTGAATTTACAGGGTGCAGCATTAATTCAGCTCTCACTACATTCTTCAGTCTATTGAGGAAAATTCCTTTCAAATACTCTGGTTCTGTCCCTCTCAATGGTCCTGCATACAGCTCAAATTTCTCTCTGTATTCCTCCACTGTTCCCTCCTGTTTCAGGCTTAATAATAATTCATATGGACTTTGATTCATTTCAGGTTGGAAGCGTTGAATCACAGCTTGTTTAAATTGAGTCCAATTAGGGTTTTTAGCCCCAATTTCCCACCATTGGTACCAATTCAATGCTTTCCCCTCCATAGCTACCATTGCTGCATGAATTCTGTCCTCCTCCTCCACTCCTCTCACCTCGAAATAGCGTTCTATCTTGTTCACCCAACCAAACGCTCCTTCTCCACTGAAAATCGGAATCTCCAACTTCCGTCACTTGTCCTCCTTCTCTCGAAAATGGAAATCGCGATTCTGCCTCTCGCCGCTGTCACGGTTACCGCTTCCTTGATCGGCACGTGCCATGCCTCGGATCGTCCCCACAAGCTCCGCCAACTGAGCTCGCAATTCATCACGTTCAACACGCTCGTTCTCATACATCTGTCTTAACCCTGCGACCTCTTCACGCGTCTGCATCATGCCTTCGAATCCACGCTCCAAGAACTCTACTCTTGCATCCATGGCTCCTCGCGTTGAGACCATGAATCAGCACAGGTCCAGGTTCGGAATTTATGCTCTGATAGCAGTGATGGAGAAAATCTAATGGTTCTCTGTTATTTCATTCAGAATGGAATTACAACAAGGATTAGGGCCTAACCTCCCGATCCAGTTTCCCCAATACCTCCCTAATCCTCTTCCCTCCTACTTAACTGCTATTTATATGCAGTTCATTAACTCCACTGTAAGTGACAGCTGTCAGTTACATTTTACAATTGCTTTTTAAACCTCCCATACGTTCTAGCCCCATACACCTGCTGTATAGATGGTCTAACAGATACTAAAAGGTTTTTTGTTCAGTTCTTCTTATTATTAGACTTAGATTGAGTTTATCCCCGTGGATTCATCCAATTTTAATGTACTGCCCTGTGCTCTAATTTTTTGTTATTTTACCCCCACAGATCATTAATGTATTATGCATTATTAGCACCATAAAACCCATGATTGTGAGGCTAGAGAAGGGACAATATGTAGAATAGAAATACCTCATTAACATTTGATTCCTTGGAATTCGTACATGGTCAAATCTTAGAAATCCATTGTCCATGGTGTTATATGCTGCATTTCCAAATTTCATCCCAATATCACCAATAGTTATGCCTGGAAGAGGAAAGTGATCATCCAAGCTCCGCAGCTGGACAATGAAACCTTCAAATTAGCAAATAATTAGCTAACTTGCCTCTGAATCTAACACCAGAAACTTAGATGACTAAATTTGGCAATTACCATGCACTCCATGGTCTTCACCACCAATAATTAGACGGGCATAAACGACAGCATGGGTGGATATTTTACCCAATCCACCAGGCCACCACTGTTTAAATCAATGTCAGAAGCATGATATAAATCCAAAATACACTTTATAACAAGTACAAACAGTGAATGCATAAGAAAGGTAAAACTATTTTCTCTTAATGTACTTGTTAAAGCACTAGGTAAAATTGTAAGATGTAGAATCTTAAACGGTTAAAAATAGTAAAAGACCAGTAAAGGCTCACAGGAGTGATCACCCATTTCACTCACTTTGCTGGAAGTCAATGTGGGGCTATGGATAACAAATTCGTCTGTTTTGGGATCAAATGTTGCAGTTGTTTCTATCCCTTGAACATTGGACCCATGACCAAGTTCAGTTTGGGCATAGCAACCAATTATTTGCATCATATAAGCAAGAGGCAACCACTTCTGCTGCTGTTCGTCAGTGCCTTGTCCTTGGATAGCAGGCACAAACATTCCCTGCAAAAGAATATAAATAACTAAAACTTAGTACACAAAGCAATGCTGCCCCCTCCCAAAAATATATTCCATAGAAAGTGAAAATACCTGGTCAATATTCATGCGCGCGCACACACACACCCCTTTGAAGTCCTTAAACTAGTATTGAACCCATTCATGATTCATCCATATATTTCTTTCTTTTATGTTATCGGTTTATTTCTTCGATATAGATGAGTAAGACATGGAAGATAAGAATGCAATCAGGAAAAAAAATTGAATTATACCCAATGAAGATCCGTAAAAGCAGGTTGATCCACAAAGGATCTGAGCTTATAAGCTTCCTGTTCTGTAAGAATAATAGAGAACAATTAATATTAATGTAATAGACAACTAAATGGGTCCATACGAAAAAAAGAAGAAGATCTGAACACAAATGCAAAGTATACCAAGAAGAACAGAAAACTCACCATTAAGACGGAGCTCGTTGATCCTTTTCCATGCATAAGCTGCTTTTCTCAAGGTGTTTTTAAACAACTCCTTCCTACCAAGCGTGGTTCTGTCATCCTTTCTGAAGGCCTACAAATGAAATGATAGTCAAGCAGTCAAGGTTTCAGATTTTGAAAGAAGCCAATAATCATCATGTATCAGTATCACCAAACTAATAGAAAAGGCGAAGGAAACAAAAACGAGCTACTTCACATGCTGGAGTTGAAGTGTTGAACAGTTATTTGTGAAACATTAACTACCTGCTGACAGCACGTAACACTTAGGTTCTGCATGAATAAACTTCTCAACAAGCACTTAGAAAAGAATAAGGTAAAATTAAGTTTCACCCATAATTATGCATAAACTAAATTACTAAAGCTCTCACATTTAACTTCTCCGAGGTTAATTCATTTTTATCTTCTTATTATTTTTCTTCTATTAGTACTGTATATTGAGAAATTTATCCAAACATAGCCTATGTAAAAAATCTTGTTTTTTTATAGATAAATTTAGAGTAACATGAGACTAAGGTGCACTTCAACAAAGGGATTGTGAAATTGAAGAAGGAAAGAGGAGAATTCACCGGATCGCTGGCAACAAGGCGAGAAATCCGATCGGAAAGCTCAAAGTCTTGACGAGAACCGGCCCAAACGATCTTCATCTCGTCAACATCAAACTGCGCCTTGTTCCTCTCGAAAGCCAAGTGGTCAACAACGTCTTCCATTCTCGCCAATGTCTTTCTGAATTCAATATTCTGATGTCGCAGCTTGTGGCTTTGGTTTCAGTGATGAATGAATGAAGATTGTGTGTGTTACAGTAGCAGCAATTAGAATAGAATAGTGGATGGCTTATGTTGTTAAGTTAGTGTTTTCAACGTGGCAAAAGAAGACAACGTGATAACATTCGCTCTTTTACCATCGCTTCCTATTGGCAGACACGCACATTGGAATCGGAACTGGATATTTCATATTTTCCACACATGATTCATTTCTCACTACTTTTCCTTTCACGTTCATTTCCATCATCTGTATAATTTTTCTTCATATTTTATTTGAATTAAGAGTGAAATAAAGCAGAATAAAAATAGAAAACAAATGATAAAATAAAAAAGAAATAAATTCAAAAAAGGGTTGTTGAATGAATTAAAGTATAAACGAAAAATATAAAAAAAAATCTCTCCATATAATTAAATGAGTAAAATAAACTTCTATCCTTTTATTTTTTCTTGGTATGATTATTTATCAAATAAATATGAAGAAAATTACCATAGTATAGAGACTGACGACGACGACATTATGTTTAAGTTTCCAGATATAAAATTTAACTTTATTATATTGTTGATTGACTAATTATAATTTAAGTGTACCATACTTGTCTAAATTTTGTTTAAAATTTTTTCTGATGAATTTTTATAAAAATGATAATATTTTGATTTTGTGAACTTATAAACTAAATAGATAAGTGTTATTTTATAAAATAAATTCCATATTTCAATCTTATTAGTTTTGGTTCTAATTTATTTAATTATACATAATTACAACTAAATATATATAATTATATTATATGTTTAAGGCTGCAATTTATCCGTGCATGTACTATTTAAAGTATAAAAGAAAAATATAAAAAAATCTCTTCATATAATTAAATGAGTAAAATAAACTTTTAACCTTTTATTTTTTCTTGGTATGATTATTTATTATTTAAAAAAATTATGTTACAAATAATTTGTTTAATTTTCCATCCAAAATCTTATTCTTCTTTTCCGTCCAAATCATAATCACTTGTTTCTTCAGAGAAAAAAAATCATAAACACTTGTTTGATGTTATAAGGAACACCTTATATGCACTTTCCTTTTTCGTCCAAAATCGTAGTTACCTTGAGAGGAAACATAATCCACATATTTTTACTCACTTTCTCAATTTCCCTCTAAAGAAATAAAGAAAATATTTAATATTTAATAACGGGTTGTCTAGTGTCTGGGTGAAAATGTTTTTTTATTTGCTTGCTTATATAGTTAATGAGCATTAGAAGACCGAGGTATCATCGATTAGGGAAAAATAAGTCGAGTCGAACCACATACTAGATATTTTGATTTGTCTTGCGAAAAAAATAAGTAACTCAAACTTACTCATTTATTTAAATAAGTCCAATTAAAAGTTTGAGTTTTAATTGCTTTAAAAGAACTAAAGATTAAGTTTTATTTGTTTAATTCATTTATATCTTGATTATTTTTTAATTTGTAAAAAAATTTCTTAGATTATTTTTTAACTTTATCAATTTAGTATTTAATAAAATATTTTAATACTAGATAATAATCTACAAATAAAAATAAGTGTTAAACGTGTAGTATAATTATAATTGTAAAAATTGAATCGATGGTATGTGTGATTCAATTAGTCTATCAAACTAAAAATACAATTGACTCAAATCAATTTGATTTGACCTAATTGGGTTTTGACTAAACCATTGATCCGAATCGGATTGGTCTAATTTGACCTAGTTGATCAATTTTATCATATCAACCAGGTTAATAAGTAATCCATCGATTTAACCTTCATTTCAAGTTGATTTTCATAACATTAGTTATTGGAGATCTATGTACTTTATCAATTTTTATTTTATCAATATATATATATATATATATATATATTTACACACATACATATAAAAAATGTTAGAATTATACTCTCTAACATATTCTTTTAAGTATATTCTTTCTCATCCATTAAAATTTGTTGAAAATAAAAACATCTAGTGAGTCTCACATCTTATTTTTAATGACTAAATGAAAGAGTACATTTCTAATACTTCTCTCAAATGATTTACAAATAACTTGATTCATTTATACCGTTATCATAGATTATCCGGTTTTCTGCCTCTAGTTCTATATTATAATTGGAGATTCAAAGTTTTCTTTTTTTATTATTCACTTTCTTAAGGAAATTGGAGAGTCAAAGTTGTACTACTACCTTTTAATTTCCTAAAAGAATAAAAGTTGTACTTGTGCAACTACCTTGATTAACTAATGACAGGTTATACGTGCTTTGTGGGAATATAGAATTAGTACATGGAGACATATAGGGAATAAGGTGGATGCCTGTATGTGTTTTCTGCATATTTTTTGCAATACTTTTTTGGGTTTAGTTAGGCAAAACTTATGCTGTTCTAAGTGTTCTAATAATATATAAATTGCCTTAAAAAAAGTTAGTTAATTTCCATTGTGCTCTTATAAATACATTTAATTTCCTATCGTATCATCATTTTTTCATATAATAAGTTACTTCGATGAAATTTAAATGTTTAAACTCTAATGTTTGACTACATCAAATATATTACATACTTCTTCATCCATTAAAATTTTGATAAGAGTGTTATAATAATTTATAAAAGCTTTCACTACTAAAAACCTGGTTTTTACAACATACGCTCAATGAAGGTTGTCTTAAAATCATTGTCATTTTAAAACGGTGACAATTTTGTAAATAGAGCCAACATTCCAACAACGGTTTTTACAAAAATGTCATTGAAATCTCAAAACGACAATGGTTTTTACGAAAATCATTGTCGTTTACGATAATTCATATACGATTTCGTGAAAATCGTATTTGAATGTGGCCAATTTTTATTGAAGACTCGTGCCCTAGCCTGCCTATCTCACTCTGACACCATCAACCTCTTTGCGCCCTCACGACGTTTGTTCACTCTGCCTCTAGCAGAGTCGCAATCTTCGCTCTGTGACCGCTGAAGCCGCCATTGTCGTCGTGGGGGTCATGAGGCCATATTGTTGTGCTGCATCTAGTTCCATTTTGTTGGTTTGTTTATATACTCTGGTTCTGTATGTAGAAAAACTTTTCTACACCATTGAATGAAGGTAAAAATAGTTAGAAATGCACGTGTTTTCATGAGAAATAACGAAATTTTACATTATTAGATTGTAGGTTTTGTTACATTATTTTCGCAAAAACTTTTTTAGGAACACCTATTTTTATTTTTAAAAACAATGACAAAATCGTCTTAGAAATTATTCCTTTCAAATATGATTTAAAAATCGTCATTAAAAGAGATAGAAAACCATAGTAAAAACCCTTTTTTCAGTATAGTTTATCCCATTCCAAACTCTTTATTCCTTATGCTGGCATTAAAACTGAAAAGTAAAAAGGTTTCCATCCCAAATCCACAACTTAGTCTTAAACCTGATTTGTATCAAGTGCTAAGTAAATAAAACAGCACAAACATTATTAACGGATCCGTTTTACATGGCTACAACCATAATGCACAAGAAATGATTCAAAATGAAGCAAGGTCTTGTAGTGAGTCTCTCATCCTTCTTCTGTTACATACAAAGCTTAAGCTCTTTTAAATAAACGAATGGATGGAGCATTTTAAATCCTTGTCAGACTGGTGTGTTTCTTAAAATTTCATCTATGTAGTCTCCACTGCGGATTGGAGTGAATCTGCAGTGAAAAACGAACAGAAGTTTAAGTTAACTAGGGACAGTAATAAACAATCTTTTTGGGCCATGTGCATTTTAATTAGTCTACCTAGATGATTAAGATATATGAATCCTATTAAGAGAACAAAACTGATTTCTACCTTGGAGGACATGATTCGCTACAACAACTTTTGAGGCATTCCACCATACAGTCGGGATGGGGGTCTAAGAAAAAAGCCATCTACAAAATAGAAATTCCTCACACATCAGCAAATGATGCTAAAACTAACCAAAGACCTCGCCAAAGTGCCACTAAAATGGGTCAGATTCTACAATTTCAATCAAATATGTAGGACTTAACAAAAAAAAAATGATTTATCCGGTGAATAGAATAGTTAAGAAAATAGTTTATTAATATTAATATTGGATTTATCAATATCAATCAAATGAATTATTTTATAATTGATTCTTGAAGTGATAAAGTGTAACAAAATAAAACAACTGACTTGGGAAAGTAGCTTATGATTACCGAATAGCGTTCTTTGCCAGTTCGTTTAACCCGGTGCATTGTTGACCTACCAAATTAATGGCAGATAAGTTGACAATGACACATATTATTTATAAAAGAAACAGACAAATAGTTTGGTTTAGGGTGATTGATAATGAGATTTACCGGTATAAACTATTAGTCCACCTCTCCATCAAGTCCCCAATGTTCACTATAAATGCCCTGAACATGCAAACTCACGAAAACTTTAACACTAGGGAGGCAGAGCAGATAAAATAAACATTTTAATGAGACTTGATAGTCCAGAATAGATTAAATATTTCAGTGAGGCTCATATTGGTTTCAAAAAATTCTACACAAACTTATTATTCATGAACTCACCCCTCCATGTAAGAAACATCCTCCCAGACTTGTAGTTCCTTTAACTTGTCCCGACAGATCTGAAAATGAAAATTTAAAATCCTTGGATACAAGAATTATAATTGGAAGAAATTATATCTTAATTAGAGGACTTGGGTTGGGTCTTGTGGATGGTTTTTTGTTGGACAAATCTATTCGCCAGACTTGATAATCCTAGGAACCTTTCCGATATGGAAGATGAGAATTTATCATCTATAATCTATAGAATAAAAATGGAGATATTTTCATTTTGAATTTGGTGTCCATTTTATTTTAAGAGGACTGCTATTTAGTACGACAAACAACTGCAAGAAGTGCACGAAATGAAACATCAACGGCTGTGATTTATTTCAAAACAAATGTTAACTAAAAAATAATAACATAAAAAAACAGAAATTGACAAAATGCATGATTGGTGTGTTTTGAACGACAATCGTTTCGTACTTTATAGTATTTTCCTTTTTTAAATGGGGATTCTTTGTACTGGTTATAGCATTTATTTTGTTGGTTGGCTTTAAGTGGGGCAGCTCTTGAAGTGTTCATGTTTAACAATTTTAGGAGAGAAGCTATTATGGATAGGTGGATGAGCATTTATAGAATTCAACAGTGTATTTTAGGAGAAGTTATTATGGATAGGTGGCTGAGCATTTATAGAATTCAACAGTGCATATTTATATTAAAGTTTCTGGAGGCATATTTTAATGAAAATAAAAATAAAGATCTGATTCTTCGATAAAATTATTTTTGTTTCAAAAATATTTTCAAACATTTAACTAAGCACGTCATGTGCTCCTATTTTCTTTCTTATGGTACTTACGGAGTTCTGGTACCTAAATGGTAAAGTCCAAAGTTCAAACCCACTCCTATATCCGAATAATAATATTATAAACACTGAGTTAATAAATTTCTTTAATATATTAAGGAAAAATATACCACATGTTTTTTTATAGATATTAAAATTGTATATATATACATATATTATAAAATAAAATAATACAACATTATAAAGTCAAATAAATAATATATATTTTTAAATTTAGTCCTTTCAACAACTTTGTAACAATAAAAAAAACTGTCACTATATGTTTAGTTTAAACATTAGGAAAGACCAGATTCATATATTTTCAAAAATTGAAAGAGTAAATTCATCAATTTGAAGAGTCAACTTTGTAACATCATTCAACTTTCATATCGTCCGTATAAATCATGGATCAAATTGTATTTATTTCTCTCGTGATAAACATTACATAATTAAATTAAATAAACTAGAGATAATGTAAAATTTAGACATGGTCTTATCATGTTAAAAACTTAAAATTGAACATATGATCCATTTCCATGTGAACTCGACCTCCCAGATAGATCATTTACTAGGACGAAATTGAAAGATACTGCCAAATGAAACGACTTTTGAATTTGCTCAAAAACTTCATTTTAAATGAATAATTCTCCAAAACTAGAAAATATAAAAATATTAAAAACTTTGGATTAACATTGATTCATTGAAAGAAAAGGATACAAAAATGCACCTATAACATTAAAATTTTCTTCATTGAATATTAGCTGCGCAACAGACACCGGCGTAAAAACTCCCGAGTTCCTAAAAAGCGAAGCTCTCATTTCAAAAACAACTCTTTATCGTACGTATTTTCTTGTTTCTTCACATAAATTTCCAGAAACCTTTCACCAAAAAGTTGAGTTTTTCAAACTCTGCTTCGTCTTCGAGTTGGAGGAGTTGCATAATAAGCTATATCCATAGCTCTTCCTAGATCCAGATCATCTTCCTCATCACTCGCATCATCAGATCTCCATCTAGGTCCACCATTCATGTTTTCTTCAGTATTTAATTTCTTATCTACAAGGCTATAAAGAAATGAAGTACACAAAAGGATTCAGTTTACAAAAATATTATTCCCTTTTTGGTGAACATTAAGAAGCATTAGATTAAGGCACATGGATATTCTTATGCACGAAAATTATACAAAACAGGTAATATGAACAAAAGCAATGAGCCAAAGAAATGGGTAACTAGATTCTTACCTCTGAGAAACACCCATTGGATCATTAGTGGACCCCATGTTCCAACTTCTTTCATCTTTATGTGATTGGACATTCCTACTAGATACATTTGAGAGATCATTTGCAAATTCTTTAGGATAGTTAAGAGTGGATCTAGTAACAGGGTTAACTGTAGCCTTCCAGGAGAACATAGGACTGGTAGTTTGATTATGGTCAAAAAGTAGATTTTGTTCAACTCCAGGCGAGATTTTGTCTGGCCTATTCTCTTGGGAATTGCTTGGTGATGTCCTGGTAAATCCCTTCAGGGGTGAACCATTCATGAAACGGATCCTATGATTCCTAGGAGTTGGGGTGTTACCATTCCTTAGATTTTTGCCAATTTTACATTGATGACTTGGAACCCTCTCATTATTTGTAAATAACCCATCATGATGGTATGATAAGGAACCAAAGTTACCTAGCTCAGTGCCAGTAGTAGGGAAAGACATGCCTATTTTGGTTGATGTTCCTAAAGTCAATGAACTCAACAAGCCAGTTGGATGATCTTTATGCAACGTCAAGGAAGAATTTGCTGATGAAGGAATCAATAAACTGGTCGACAAGAAATCCTGAATCTGAGGAACGTCAAATTTGTCAGGAATTTCAACTTCTTCACAAGAAGTAACAACACCTTCAGTCAAGTTTCCGCTCCTCAGTTGTTGCTGCTCTACTTCTGGCAACAATTCCAAGCATCTATTCTGTTTTATTCAAACATAAATTGTCCACAAATTCAGTCTAAGAATGACAGTGTTCTCCAAACATGTTAAATAATAAAAAAGAGTCCATTTAATTTATTTTAAAAAATGAGCATTGGAAACTTTGCAACTGCTAGACATCATAAAAGTAACTAATGCCTGTCATGATCCAAGGATAAAATGTTTGTGGAGCAAAACAATTGCTTCAAAATTAAAGATTTAAAACCACTTACAATCAAATTGGCTCTGAAGTGAATAGCCTTTTCTAATATTGGCAGATTTTCTTGAATTACGGAACCTTCTGAAATGCAATCTTGCTCCGCCTTTTCAAGTTTAATATGAACTTGATATGCTTCAGAGTATCTGTACCGCTGAAACCCAGATAAATATATAAGCCAGAAATTTTTTCACATTTTCCTCAAAATGAAATACTATCATCAAGGATATGCTAAAATACCCTGACACATTTTAAGAAACAAAATAAAGTTCATATCAATTTACAACGGAAATGGTAACCAAATAGGAAAGTGAGGTATGTATAAATTTCACATTGATATTAGGATCTAGTATCTAGTAGGCTTTGGAAACAAAATATCACATCGGTAAGCAAGCAAAGATATGAAGATGGTAGATACTAAGATAGATGAAGGAGGAATTGTTTGTTATCAAAGATAAGCTAAGTAAAATAGGTGATGGTGGTGTATCATATGCATGATATGGAACACAATTCAACTTTTGGTAGCAAATTAACATATTTACAAGATTCCAAAGTATAAACTGAAAAAACTGTAAGACTAATTGACCAACAAGATCAATAAACCATGAGAATCAATGTTGGACATGGAACCAGCTATAGTAATTAAGTACCTGAAAATAATACACAACAAGTAGATTTCCTGTTGTCCTTAGAGGGTCTTCAATAGCATAATCCAAAAGACATTTATGTATATACTTCTCTTCCTCAGAATTCCATGGCAATTCTAGCATTCGATCCACCAAGTTCCTCCTAATACAGAGGCAACAAATCTCAGTCACCAGGACCTCCATCCACTCCACCCACTTACTATGTTGGCCTTTTTGCTTCTCAGATGTACTCCCAGATGCCGTTTTATTGAAATTCTTTTGCTTCACTTTGGTGCAGAGCACTCTCTGATGCATAAATGCTTCAGTCAGAAGCCCACACTCAACCCTCACCCGCACTGCAGTGACAGCATCTCTGAATGAAGTCATGTGCGGTCCACCATCCCGCCCAGCCCACCTCAAAACCATGAGAGCTGTGTCAGGGCTACCCCTTTCTAATAGTACTTCAGCAATTTTAGGATGTGATGTTGAGCCAGTTATTTCAGGAAGAAGGCGACAAGCTTCCTAACAGAATAATAAAAAAATAAATAAATAATACTCTAAAAGGAACAGGTTCACATTAATAACATCAAATACTAGCATGCTACAAAACAAGATCACGTGCCTTATATGGGGAAGAGGAGACTCTTGGTGTTATTATTAAATGTTACTTTTTACTTTCAGTTAAAACAAGAAAACACACCTTATAAATAAAAGAAATGAAAGAAAGACCCAAATCACACCTAAAACTAAAGCCTAATTACATCTTTACTGCTTTATTTTCAGGATCACATATAAGATTCCAATATAATTATAACCAAATAGTCCTGATATTTTTTCCTAATATAATGCTTGTCATTAGTCAACAGTAAAAGGAAAATCAGTAAAGCAACCTTTTTTTTAGCAGCATCAGTAAAGCAACCTTGATACGAATGGATTAAAAAAAATTAAGATCAGGGTAAAGAACTCCTCAAGACGCATGGGGCATAATATTTTGTTGGCGTTACCTGTAAAGCCTCCTCTGTGTGATCATCCAGAAGGTAAAAAGTCAAAGATTCAAGTAATGAGTGCCTGCTAATACTAAATGTAGCAGCAAAGTCCTCCAGTATGTATCTCCATTCTTCTTCAGGAATTGTCCAGTGGCGATCATATAAATAATACAGAAACTACAGATGTTAAAGAATGAAAGAAGTATCGCTTCAACTTAATAACTATATCATTAACAGAAACAAACACAGTTCTACACTGACAATAAAATTTAGGGGTAAAAGGATACAATAGCCTGTTTTGCAATCACCATATCAGAGCCTCCACGTAAAAAGAGCAAGTCAACAGCAGAACGAAGATTTTTGAAGGGATAGTAACCCAACATCTGATCAGTATTTGACCCCAAAAATGATGCACCGTTCTTCTGCAAGGATGCAATTTCCAATCCCTCTACAATTTCATTCCTAAACCCCCCCTCCAGATCAAGATTATTCATTGCATCTTCAATAAATAGAGACCCATCATATCCTGATGACTCCACAGATTGATTTGTTGCTTCAGGCCAAGCACGTCTAATTGCTTCTGATTTCCTTGTCCGAACAACTGATGACCATGACGAACTATCAGTAAAACGTGATCTCACATCTTCCAAAAATTGATGTCTTGTACACCAAATAAAAACATCCATATGCTGGGTAAAACAACAACAAAAATTAAACACCAGGATGAAGATTGCAATGAGCTACTCTAATTTACATACAGACGGATAGAGGAAGATTAAATCCAGCAAACCACTCTTTATAAGCAATATTAATTAAAGTGCAAGGCCAAATATCAGTCATTTCTACAAACGTCCATCTTATATACTTCATCATAGTGAACTACAACAACAAAGGTTACCCATTGTCGTCAACACTTTTGAAGATTAGGTATAAAGCCCCTTCCAAGAAAAATCACACAGAATCATTTAAAAAATAGATACATCAACATCAACATCAACATCAACATCAACATCAACAGCACCTTTAACCCAAATTAATTGGGGTCGGTGGTAGATGAACCCAATGATAAATCGAAAATAAAGCAAAAGAGAGAAACAGAGTTAAATATAAAAGAATGGTGAGAGGAGAAGAGAAAAGAGGAAGAAAAGAATTAAAACAGGGAACAACTGGAACATAGAACTACTA
>PYAF01006024.1:1351638-1372648 GCA_007407185.1 Glycine tomentella | reverse complement strand
TTAAGGCAGTTGAACACGTCCAGCCTGGGCTGGAGTGGTCACGCCCAGATTAGGCGTGACCAGTCATGCCTAATCTGGGCGTGACCACTCCAGCCCAGTCTGGACGTGTTCAACTGCCCCAGATTTGTAATATGTTTGGAAAATGCCCCAAATGCGTAATTTTTTATTAAAAATGTATTATTTGGGTTCTTTTGCCTACAAATATGACTTGTTTATTTAATGGTTATATTCGTTGTCAGAGATGATCACGCTTCATCAATTAATAGATTACAGCAACGACCACCCTCCTCTCGCCCTATAATCATTATATAAGTTATCACAATATTTATCTTCTTAGGAAAATAAAATTATTGGAGTGAAATAAGTTGAAATTAAAAGTGGACTAATGAGTAACCTTGTTTATTTTCCCCCTCCTTTTGGAAACAGATGATGGTGCTTATTTGATAATTGTCCCCCTTCGTAGAGAGTTATCTCATCCCTAATTATTATCTCGCAACATTTTCGTACCTAACAAAATGATGTGGAGAAAAACGGATAGAAAGAGTCCGTGATAGAGTTTAAATTTGAGGTTCCAATATATTTTGGTACAGAATTATTTTTTGGGTAGATTGAGGTTCTAATATTTATGTTTCTGTTGCCTTAAAAAAAATATACATGTTTATGCTATTCAAATCACAAAAAACCCATAAATGTTAAATTCATATTAAATCAAGAAAAATGTATTTTTAATTAAGGCAAAAAACTTTGTTAGTTCCATTCATTAATATGCGTTAGTTTTTTTTGACAGAAAAAACCTACTATAAGACTGGTAAATAATAAGTTCAAAAAGTATAGCACTTGAATCAATTGATATACTTAAAAGTTTACCTATTTAAAAGCAAAAAATACTAAGAATACAATATTAATATTCAGATACATAATTTAATTAAATCTATTTGAATGTTAAAAAAAATACTTGAAATAAATGATATTAATATTATTGAGTTAATATTGTACTTTTAAAATTTGAGTAATCAATCTAGTTAAGTCTTCATTCAATATGTTTCTATCATATGAATTTTACTGAGATTTATTTAAAAAATTTAAAACTCCAAAACTATTTTTATGAGTTTGAATAAATTATGTATAATATTTCTAAACGCCATCCATGTTTTGTTGAATGCTACATTATTTTGAAATTATGTCCTACTCGTTTTATTAGTACTTTGACCTTTTTTACACAAGCTAACTTTAATTTAATTTTGGACGCACTTTCACATTTAATGGTAGACGTTTAGGACAATTGAGGGTTTCTTTATTTTTTTAGTTTTTAAAAATCATTTTATAAATTAATCTTCATAAACTATTTTTTAGAGAACAAGAATGAGAAAAGATGTGAAAGTACAATAATATGAAAAAGAGAAATTTAAAAGTAGGAAAATGAAAACAACTTAGAAATTTTCTGATAACTTTTAAAAAATTACTATTTTTCTTAAAACAACTGTTATAGACATAGTTATCTTTTCTCATCAAAATTAACTTAATGATAGACAAAAAAAAACAAAAGGCCTTATTATATTTAATTGTTTAATTGAATATTGAAACAAAGTTAAACTGTTTGCATGGCTGCAAAGGCAATGCTGTGATTGCTGTCCATGTCCTTCTTACCTCGAGTTGTGAGTAACCCACATGGATCCTACTTGTCTCGCAAATTTCCATGTCCAACTAGTGCCGACGGACAGCGAAGCACACGTGTAGAATGTCTATCGCACGTGTACTTTTGGTTATAATTATTCTTATAAATTAGTATCATGATAAAATAAGTTTTCACAATTTTTTTCCTAAAAGAAGCTCAATTTTTTTAAATATTTAAACATAATATTTATAAAACTAATATTATTATTCATAATTAATATTTTTTTATAATTTTTCAAATAATATGTTTTAAAAGAAGTATTTTTAAGAAAAAATAAAGTTTCTCTAATAAATTATGTTTAAACTAATTAAAATTAGTTTTTGAAAAAATTAAATGAATTTTTTTTATAATATAACTTATACATAAGTTAATGTAAACCTATATAAAAAACTTAATTTATTTAATATTTTTATTAAAAAACTATTCAAACAACACCATTTTTTTTGCTTGATCTGGTCCACGGTCAAACTTCACTTTCCCTGTAATGATGATTATCATTATACCTTGTGTTTTCTTATAATGGTAATATGAATCAACACAACAGGCTTTTCCCTCAAGCTTCCTCCCTCTTTCTTAACCAGCGTGCACAGTCTTTGCCCCCAACATTGCGAGCTCCCTTAGCTGTCTTAGATTAGATTGTGTGATTCTCCACACGTGCATGTGCGACCACCTTCAATACCCAACTTGGTTTATCATATTATTGTATGCAAGCTTAGCATTTTAATTAAAGACGTGGCCATGTGATCACCTGAGCTGGTTATCATGTGATTAACGGTTTAATGAATCATTTAATTGGTTGGGTTATATCGTTAATCGATGATTCAGCTCCTATTGCTTTGCACGTGCGGGGGGCTCTTTCTTTCTCGTACCGTGGAATTGGAATTATACAAAACGTGTGCTCCATAATACCCACCGTTAATTATGCTAAAAAGCCTTACATGAGCACGGGTTGAAGGGTATAATCGGAAACTACGTGATCGATCGAATGGATTTGGGATATGCTATGATTTGGTCCTTGCGGTTAAGCATATTAAAAATGGAGGAAGTAGCAGAGAATGTGCATTATGGCACATGATGGTGCCATGATTATTTATAATTTTCATGATCTCGGGTAGTTGATTTCTTTATTTGTTGTTGTAGGCTTGCATTAACCCAATCATTTCGCTTGCTGATTCTTCAAATGATGAAAGGGTTTCAAAGTAATTATTTGAAGCATGAAACAATGATTATAAAACAAATTTATTATATTTCTTTACGAATTCCTTTTCCCTTTTTCTTTCATTGAACTACTCTTGGAATCCAACGATGATCCACAGGCCCCAAATACTGGGGAAGGCCCACATGAAATTAATTACTAGTTAACAAAGATAGGTGGCTTGTTGTAACCATGAGAGAGCCACCCTGTTGCTTTAAATAATGCATAAACAGGTAGTCTATTTGCAGATGTGTCCCCCTACTGTCCAGATTAGTGAGCAATTAGGGAAGCTTTTTGTTGGTGTAAAACGTGGTCTACTTGCATTACCATATTATACATATAGAATGGTGCTCAATTCCTTACAGTATTTGCTTTACAAAAACTTCTGCTGGGAAGTGAGAGTGTTCAGTATATTATTTTTATTATTAAATAATAATATTGCTATTAGTGTTAAATAATTTCCGGAATGTGTTAAATACATTTTGGAACATTTATCTATTAGCGTAAGAATATATTTGGGAAATTAGTTTACGAAAGAAAAGAAATTTAATAAAAAAATATTAAAAATAAAAAGGTGCACGTTTAACATTTGGGAAAATAGCATAATTTGCCATGCGATCTTACTAATGGAAAGGAAAATCCAGGGATGGTAACACCTACCGGTAATATGCAAATCAGAATTGATCTAAACTTTTTGAATTGAGTATTTTTTTTTTATTTGAGTCAAATTTGACCCGATTCATTTAAATTTGTTGAATTTTGGGTTAGATAACAGATTTTAATATATGATATTTTTAGCTGTTAATTTGTCTTAAGTTATTATTATTATTATTATTATTTATTTTACTTTTATGCTTCAAATTTGTGGTTCAAATCTAGTGTAACAAAACTGTTTGTAAAATATTTATTGTAATTTTTAATTTGTTTCAAACTATTTTAGATTTAGTTTCATTTAACATTACTCATTTGATTATTTGATTATTTGAGAATATTAGAATTGTCAACCTATACTCTGATAGTTTTAGTTTTTGATTTTTTGGTTTTATGGTTTTATGGGTGTGGTGTTTGTTAATTATATTTTAATTTTTAAATTATGTTTAATATAATATTAGTTTATGTGATGATAATGATAATAATAATACCATTCATTCCCTGAATTTTTTCACTAGGATTAGGTTATGAATTTGATCAACGCAACTCAAACCAACCAACGTACATGCTTAGAAAAATCTATGGAATGAAAATAGGGTAAACTAAGAAAAGCATCCAGACAAATTGGGCTTCAGCATGTGAACAATGGAGCATAAAATAATAATGCAAATAAATAAATAAAAATTAAAAGAAATGAAGGACGTTTGAATGTGGGATGCTTGCGGATCTGAAGTTGTAATAATGTGAGTTAGGATAAGTATTCACAGACTAATTTTGAATAAATTAATTTTGTAAAATTAATTTTAAAGTAATATGATTTATTTTTGAATAATTTCATTATAAAAGTAACATAGAAATAAAATTTAGTGTAAATTTTTTATTCAAGACAGAAATTACCTAAAGTTGCATTAACTCAATCAATTATATTATTTTACTTGAAATCATACATGTAAAAAGTTAATCAAACTCATGTTGTCTGATATTTTAACATGATTATGAAGAATCCAACGTGATAGTGACGAAGCTTAGGGTGGTGTTGGGATATTGAGGCAGAGACAATGGAACATTTGATTTTGTCTTTAGAACAATATTTTCATTTCTTTTTAGAGTTTGAAATGTAAAATAAAAAATGATTATCTACATGGATTAGCAAGCAGGAGGCAAGGCAAGCAACAAAGAAAGAAGCATAAGTAATCACATTTAACAAAAGAGTTTAAAATTGTCACTCTTTGGTCGTCACAGTGATTTTCAGGTTGAAGGGCAAAATGAGATCATTTTTTAAGGTTTCCGTCAACAGGAGATATATATTGATGCAAGAGAAAAAAGCGTGAAAATCTGTTGCCCAAACTCTTGGGAGCACCATCAATCAACAAACTGGAATAAAGACAAAATACCTACCTCGTTCTATCCTCCATTCTTAGGTGAAATTTTTTTAGGCCATCTTTATTTGGTTAATTAACTTCAACAAATTTTATTTCAAACATTTCTCTGAAATTGAGTAACATATAAAAATGAATAATTTGATTTTTTTTTGTTATTTTTAATTTTTATTTTCCTTTTTTCTATTCGGGTCACACAAATATCAGCTATGATTTTTTCTCTTAATTTTTTTTTCCAAACTATATTAGAATACACTAACAAATTTATAAAGAAAACTTTGAAAAAGGAAATAAAATAAAGTTAAAATCAGGTAGAATGAAATGAAACAAAATGAAATAAATAAAATAAAGTAGAGAGAAGTCAAACAAAATTAGGTGTTCATAAGTATTCACCAAAGAACAAGATATTATTCATGGAGAAAATAGAACGTAAGCCTTCCAAGTGAAGCATTTTGATATTTATCAACTAAACTAATATCAACATATATTACTATTTTTCTATAACTGTCTAATTTGATAAATCTTTTGATCAGTCCAAACACATTTTGTTCAATTTAATAGATTTAGTTTCACAATAACGTGTAATGTGATTATGTCCTTTATATCGATTCCTCTTCATAAATGCCAATCAATTCACCAAGGAAAGAAGTCTTGAGGGGTATAGGCCACCAGTATGACAATGATCCATCAAGTAATGGGGTGGATGATGATTCCACCTCCTCCTTTTGAGATTGCTCCATCATATTACTTTGAATAACTTTCTGATTAACTCCTCGCGTCCTGAACCTAGCCTTATTGATACTATCTTGTACGGATGTGTGATCCTTCAAATATGGCACTACATGCTTTTTCATATCCTCTTGGGAGATACCAAGATGATTTCCTGAAACACTAATGAAGTGAACTTTTCCAGCTTCATCTAGAGTTCTTAAGCCTATCCAATCCTCAATGTAGAGTTCTGTCTGTGAAGCAGATTAATAGTGTAAAAATAAAATCAATAGGTGTGTTATAGCAGGAAACCTTGCACCAAAGTTTATATTTTAATGTGTCGCAGAACTGTTATTTGTTTTTCAAAGGCATTGGCTAACTACTTTGCTTATTTGATGCATTATGACTTCCAAGTTCCAAGTACATGATGCAAAAAATCAAAGCATTAGAAATACATTGTATCACACTGATTTGTTATCTCATATGCCAAAGCCCAGTGTTTCAACCATTAATTTTTTCTAAAAGGGATTTCTTCTCCTTTATATGATTGTCGTGCCTTTAACAATATGCTTAAATAAGAGTAATGTGTCGGAACTAATAGAGTATAATTTTAGTTACGACAGTCAATTGTTAGACCCTACCAGTCAATGTTACATCACAGTGTATTGGTTTAAAGCTACCAATAAACAGTAACTAATGCTAAGTATTTCATATTAAGTTTTTCTTCCATCTCTATCTAAAATGGCTATTCAAAGAAAAATTATAGAAGCTATATCCTCTATGACGTTGAAATAGCAATGATATTTATGAATTATGACCTAAATAGGTAATAGAAGCTTAAGGAAGCAGCTCCATTGATATCATTTAATAAATGTAAAGCAAAAGCCCGAATAAGAAAACATGTATCACAGGAAAAGATCTATCCAAGTTGAATTAGGGAGCATACCGATTGTGGTGGTAAAACTGGCTTGAAGTAGCCATCTGGGTAATATCCAAACCAGGAAGTTTCCTTTGGTATTAAAACAGTGTCGTGCTCAAACTGTTAATGTATAAAATAAGATTACAAATATATATGTTTTCCTCATGAAATCAATTAGCAATATTCTATTCATAATATCAACAAAAATACATTTAGAGGACTTACCATGATAAGTACCAAATTCTGCAAGCTACTAAATCTTTCCTTGTAAGTGGAATTTCTCTTATCTGGTATTTCATTGTTGAGCACTGGAAGAAATCTACAGTTCTCCAAATAATCAGGTATGGCCTGAAATCAAATTTTATATCAATGTCAAGGTTTTGAGCATATTGAAAACAAATGAATAACTAAGATACATGAATAGGGATTATTATATAATTGCACAGTGAGTAGAAAAAAAAAAAGCTCAATAGTTTACTCCACAGAAAATATATTTCAAAATGAAAACTAAACTAAGTAACTACCAAGAAATGACTTTTTATTACTCAATTTACACTGTTTAGATAAATAAGTCATCGGTTATTACACAATTTCTTTTGAATTATTTAACAAAGTACAACTCACATTCGGTAATTTAAGATATCCACTAGGAGCCAAGTGTTCCTGCAATATTTTAAAATTGAGGTAAAGTGAGCATGAAAATTAATACCAAGTGCCAATATAATGGGACAATAAGTAAAGTGCACCATAATATGTTACAAAAGAAAAAAAAGGAAATATTGTAAAACTAAAAGAAAGTAGAGATCCAACATAAGAGAAAATAAATAGAAAGTGGAAATGAATACTTGAATATAGCTACTGTAAACCTCTCCCTTGATGAGGGTGTCTGCAAGAACGCAGAAGATACCTGACTGTTGAAACAAAACACCATTCAAAAACATTAGGACTAGGCAAAATAGAATTTTAATATATATTGAATTTGTTCTTTTGCACATATTGGCACCATGACCAATATATCAATAATCAAAGATATATAACAACAAGACAGATTTTTTTTTTATAAGATCTTGTTACTTTTTAAAAAAACAATAAGTTTTTTCCATTATCAATTTAGAGTGGAAAAAATTAATTAAGCTATGATAGATGTTTCAATGTTAGGTATCCTAAGATGACTAAGGTCTATTGTATGGAAAGATGTAGGTGGAGTGAGGAAAGTCCTGCATAGGCATGATGGGAAGTGTGACCTCATGAGACGACCTGTTGCACACATGGCGGCAAGAGAATGTTGGAAGCAAGTAAGGATTTAGGTATAATGAGAGGGCATGTGAACAGAAAAGGGGGGAAAGAATGAGTTGGTAAAGAACCAAGCCTCTAGAATTTGGGAAGAGAACTTCCCAAGAGGGAAAGAAAGCTTGAGAATCTCAAATGTAAAATCTCACCATTAATTCTTTTAAACCTTCACTTCACAATAGAATTTTTTATTGGTGAATACAATAGAAATATATTATTAATAGGGCTAGCATCTCATCCAGTGGTAATGTCATTGGAGAGAATTCATTCCCCTTGAATTTCCTAGGTTACTTCTATTTTCTTTCTTGCTTGAGTTTTACACTTATCTTTGTTGGTAGTCATCTTTGCTATTTGCTTACCAGTTCAGTAAATAATACAAAATACTCAGCATTTGATTCCATTTATAACATTTAGAGTAAAATTCTTTGTATCTCTTGGGACCTTGGTATGAAATAATTCGAGACCAGACTGATTCAATGGATTGGTGTCAACACTAAGTAAATTGATAATATAGCATGTGGTATTTCCAAAATCTATACAAGACTCAAATTATAAAGGCATCATGCTGGAAAGCCGCAATGATACTCACACCACATAGGGGAACTGAAGCAGTACCAGCGTGAGGGCCTGCTAAAGAGATAAAGTTTTTAACCTGTTCCAAAAATAAGAAAGAAGAAAATCCCATGAATAAGTTGGCAAAGATTGGGATTTAGAGAGACTAAATACACAGAAGAACAATACAGAGAGAGAGCGAGCGAAGAATGCTAACACAGATGCAAGAAAGATGCGCAAAACAATAAGGAACTAAATTGATAATTTCAAAGCACATGAATTGCATTTCCATTTCTTATATCAACTAAAGAATTATTTCCATTTCTATATTCATAAAAAGAAACAATGAAAGATGAAACTACATAGTTAAAAAAAAAAAGAAAACTACAATTGTAAATGAAAAAATGCATGTACATGTATAACAAACTATGAATTTGTAAGAGTTAACTCTCTTAATTTTATTGGTACTGGTCACTTTTTTTCTTTGAAGTGAATCCTTCACTCTAAAGCAGACTAGTAGTAAAATCCAATAATTTTAGTTATTCCTCTCAATTATGGGTGAGACTTCCAAGCTAATATTTCCCAAAAAACGTTATTCTCTACTGTATTTCCAACTATTTAGCTATGAATGTCATTATGTATAAATACAATTAGCAATAGAATATGTAGAAACACAGATAAAGCAACAAGTTAAAAAACTAGAAAAGGAATTGTACGTGTAAAATTATAGATTCTTACAGGAGGTCCTCCTTCACAAAATTCCACAACGCCTCGACCAATTAAATTTCCCTGTAAGATGATAAATTCAAAAATGAAGCACAAAAGATTAAAAAATATATATAAAAAAGAGGCATATGTGAGATGAATTATGTAATTAAGTAGCCAATCAACATTTCTTGCAAATGCAAAAAAGCAAGAAAGTTGGAGATTGATCATCTGCCCCAATAGGTCAATAGTATATCCACCCCTCTTTTCAGTAAAATAAGTAACTAAATGATGTGAAGTGTATAATACGTTAAAATATACATAAGCAAAAAGAATAAAGCGAAGATATCATGACCAATCACCATATATTTTGCCAAGGGGACTTGGGCTTATTCAAGCCTTTACAGCTGACAAATAAATGGCATTTTTCAAAAAGCAAGCCTAATGCAAGCCTTAAGAACAGACACGGCTATGTCAAGGCTGTAACTGCAAGGGCTTGAAGGATAGCAGCCACTAAAAGAAAGAAGAGGAATACCGATAACTGTGTATTCACAAGATCATTGATGAAGCTGAATGGTGACCAAGATAATGTATATAACTTCATTGATAACTTGGAAATTTAATAAAACTTAAGAAACTTTGTTCAACATCAGTTTTTACCACAAAAGAACATAGTTCTATCAACATAATTTCCCTACATTGTTGACGCCATCTAACTTCTAAGATTTTTTCAAAAAATTTGTAATGATCAAATGCTTTCTAATAGAGCATAAACAGCACCCACTTGCACTCTAACAACAAAAGTCTCATCCCACTAAGACCTATTTGCACTCTGAAGAATAAAAATAATGACAATTTGCATGAACATAACAGGCAAAAATGAAGAAAATCCTAATTCTCATGCTTTACCTGGGAAAGTCCAACAATGTTGTATCCTTCCTTCAATTCTTTCATTTGCTTCACCTGTACATGGTGGGAAAGGGAGTAGCAAGTTTAAATTCAAAAGCCTATTAGCCTAGTATGAAATGTTACAATTATCAAAACACAGCAGCAATCCTTTTATCACCTTTTCACAAACAATCTCAGCCTGCAGACATGTAAAACAACACAAGTTAGAAATAGTCAACACGGACAATACCTTTAACACAGCAAATCCTTCTGACCTATTACCTGCTCTTTCAAAGGCTTAAACCATGAATCCCATGATCCATTTCCAACCTCGCTGAAGAAATAAGGAAACTTTATTAGTCATGAAAACAACATTGCAGCCTCTACTTTCAGAGGATAAAATGCTAACAAAGGCTAGGGAAAACAGTGGAAAAGAATTTCTTTATACATACTAAGGAAATTAATATAAAAGTTATGCAAACATACACACAATATCCTTCAGCACCAGAGAAGCTGCTCAATTGCTGTGTGAATTTTTTCACTCCACGGTTAGAGCACTGATCCCCAATTCCTGCCATCAAGTATGGAAAACCAAAAACAGAATTCAAGTACAACCAGGCAATGAGAGTTCCAAAATATTAAGTGGATGGAAATTACGGATTAGAACAGGCTGCATGCATATAAAATTGGAAGCAGATAGTGAATCAGGTCACCCTAATATTTTTGGTTAAATGTAGTCTACAACAAATTGATTAATTACAAATAGAGTGGAAAAAGACAGTACAATGAAAAAAAAACATTTTTAAAAATATCTAGTGATCAATTAGCATCTCAAGGCAAGCAAGAGCAAGACACTTTCCTCAACCCCATCAAACAAGGACATACCATGAAATGAAAAAAATATCTAAAAAAAAAAAAAAGAGAACATAATTGGAGCCACTAGTAAGTATTAGAGAAAAGCAACAAGATTATAATGGATATAAAAACATATTGGAAAACATAAAAAAAGAAAATGAAATTACCATGAATAACAATGAAGGGGATTGAGTGTGAGACGGAGACGATGAAGGAGGTGAAGATGAAGAGAAAGGATAGTGAAGGAAGAGCCATAACATCACCGTAGGAACAGAGCAAGTGTGTGTTTCTGTTAAGATTAAGGAAAGGTAGGTGGGTATGGCACTGCTATGTTAGTCAAGGCTACCAGCAACTGTTAACTTGTTGGGTTCGGATTGGTGGCGTGGTACACGAGACAAGAAAGAGTGATGCAAATGCAAAGCCTTTTAAATATCTTTATTTTAAAATTTATCATATTATTACAGTATTTGATCTTATCTATTTAATTGACATATTCTCCACTAAGTTGATACTGAAAATGTTGCAAAATACAGTATATTTTAAATTTTTTTTTATAGAATACTACTACACTATAGTTTTAAATGAATTAAAACTTGTGAAATTTCATTTATTTGAAAAAGGGAAAGTTCTTGTTTAATGCGGTGGAATGGAGAGACAACAAGGACGTTTGTATGATTCATAAATGACGGGATCACTAGCACACAACTACGTGCTGCTATTTATACTTGTTTCTTTGACTTATCAAGCAGTACCATTAAAAAAACAGTATCAATGGTGAGGTACTTTCAATGTGAATGGATGAAGTTAACACAATACGAACAAATATTTCGTGTGGAATTGAGTTCCTTTTTGTTAGGGTCGCAAGCTTGTGTGGTTGGATAGCATTTATGACATTTAATAAACTACTATTAAGCTTGTCGATTTTTTGGTATGAAATTATTTCAATAGTTTAATCAATAATATTAAATTTAAGTATTTGAATATACAGTTACATTAAATATTTAGAGTGAGAATTTTATCATCTTTAGTAATTTTAAAATACTAGTTAATTTGGCAAATAATATTAAATATATCTTAATTTTTTTCCTCAAAATTATTCCTTAACATTTTACTTATTATTTACTGAACTCAAAGAAATAACTCATAATTTAGGATATTTTTTTGTAAAAAACACAATACAAGAGACATTTTTGATTATAAAAATGACTAAATAAAATCTCTAATTTGATTTTTATAATGGAACATTTTGGTAACTTTATATTTTTTGTATGTACTTCCATTCATATTTTCTTTAATGTTCATTTTTAGACACCATATATGGTTCTGCTAAAATGCTTGAAATTCAGATTGTAAAGCAACTTCCCAGTTGGCATTTTCACTATCGAAATTCTTATAAAATTATAATAAGTTAATTTAGTTATGATGCTTTATTAAACTACATCTTGAAACATAAGTTATGATAGCTTGATGGTTCTAGAACTCCTTTTAAAATAAACCGTAGCCTCACTTTTGATTTTGCTATTCTTGAATTTGATTCTCCTCCGGCACAACTGCATGAGCGTCTATTTAGTAATGTTTCTTAGTCTCTCTCTCTCTCTCTCTTCAAAAAGGCCTTTATATCTAAAATGTGCTCCCCCACCCCCATACCTGTATCCTACACCTCCCAACAATCTTTGAAAATTGAAATTACTAAACCATCCCGCGACGGTAGCACCACCATCCACATGCAGCCTCCTTGTCGCCATTGAAGATAAGTAAGTTCCTTTCATCTCTTTTGGAAAGGGGTGGGAGTTGGGTTCTGGTTTTGGTGGTGGGGGTTGAGTTCTAGTAGAGAAGGTCTACAACTATTCTAGAATACGTGTTTCATAATAGGTGTTTTAGAATGCCTATTTCAAAATAGTTGTTATGGAATAGCAGGTGTTCTAGAATAGATGTTCCAAAATAGGCGTTCTGAAATAGCTATTCCAGCAGACCAACTCCTTAATAGGTGTTCCAGAACACCAATTATGGAATAGCTATTTTTGGAATGGCTATTCCAGAAAGCCTGTTTCGAAAATATGTCCACAATGTGAATGGAAAGCGTTGAAATGTAACTGGCATGGAGAGTTGGAGGAGGAGAGGAACTTCTGCGTTGGAGCCTATGGTGTGGAGAGTTGGAAGAAGACTTGTGTTGGAGAAGAAGAGAATAATTGGAAAGCGGGGTGTGTTGCGGGAAGAAGAGAAGAACGAATAGAAGGCTGCACAGCTGCTGCGGGAGAAAGAAGAGGAAGAAGGGGAAGAAGATAGAAGGGGTAGGTTGGTTTATCAAAAAAAAAAAATGGTAGGTGCAGAATGCGATTAGAAAGGTGTAGGTTATAAAACCCCATTTGTAATCACGTATTTTTTTGATCTAAGGACACTCTAATATGCTAAAAAAAGAGGGTTTCTTGTTACTAATAACTCCGCCCACAAAACCAAATATCGGTTTCGGCTTTTTACTCGATAGTCGAACTTCTTAGTTGGTCAATCTCATGAAAAGCCTAAATCCTCGTTGTCTCACAATGATACATTGTGTTTGGAATTTTGTTGAAGAGGCTAACTTTGTTTGCAGCAAAACAATTAATTATTATTTATCCATTTATGTACTTGAAAATTCCTAAGAATAGAAAAACATGTGTTACACATTATTCTCGCCAAGAGAAACTATTGACTCTCATTCTTGGGTCTCATAATGTCTCGTTTTGGATCCCAAGCTTCTAGAAAGTGTAGCTTGTCTTGGGTTTGTCTTCTTAGGCATATTTAAATGAGATGCCGTGATAACCAATTAAAATATCAAGGAATCCTCCTGAAATCTTAAGCTAAAATTATGGAAAATGATTTATAATCGAAAGAGTATGTTAATGTGTTGGATTATAAGTATAAAGTAAAATCTTACATAGGATAAAAATTAAAAAGCTAGGTTTTATACAAGTGAAGATGAGACTCAAACTTAAGCTTTAAGATTTTAAAAATCTTAAAATATAATGTGAAGCTCATTTATGTTATTTCTCGAGCCCCACTGATTGACCGACTAAATAATGGAACTATTTTGGTAATAAAAGTAACTCGGTGTAGAATGATCCTGTTGGGTCCATAACTTCCTAAATACCGAAGTCTAAAAGTTGAAGTTGATATATGTCTAGTTTCAAATAAAGTATGGCTCGCTTAGGATCTTAAACACATGACACGATTCCCATTACCTACCTCGCTCTGTTAGTTTCATTGTTAATGACCCACAAAGGTAACCCCTTACTTAAGTATAAGTTGACTTCCATTATGAGCATTCTCATTGGGTGTAGTTTAGTCTAATCTCCTTCTTGTTTGCTCCCACATCAACACCATCGCCAAAAAGAAAGGATTCCACCCCACCGCATCTCAAACAAAGGCAGGCTCAAAGCAAAATTATAACTATTTTTTGGCCAACCAATTGCCCATCGATACTTTAAAGTTTAAAACACCAAATTTGATATTTTAAGTCCCATCGTGCCAGAAGTAAAATAGCTATTGATAGATTTACTAAAATAAGACAGAACTTAACATATGAATTTCATATATATTTACAAAAAACAGAACATGATGGTTATAAGTGATACATTTGATTTTATTATAAAGCTTAAAGAAAACAAAATATTCTATTCTTTACATGCGAAAAAACATTACTTGTCTACTTTTCCTCGTTAGTAATATTATATAACAAGAACAATTTTATTTATTTTTTAATTCAGTACCAAACATGAAGTAACTAAGTATCACATAACTCGTACAAAGTCAAAATAACGGCATTCAATATTCATATACTCACTAGGTTTCATCTAAGTAACGTGAGATAAGAAGAAAATATATTTGAGTGGAAAATGTAACAGGTAACGTCATATTACAAGAAGAGAGGGAAAAAAAACACAAGGTAGAAAGTATTACATAACTATTGGAATGTTGTTGAAAAAGTTTATCTATTACTATTACTGTTAGCTAGAAATCCGTTTAGCTCTGCAATAACTGTCCTTCTTTCTGATGGAGATTCCTCGTGGCACCACGAACCTTCATGCTTATAAGCAATAGCATGGCCATCACGAAAACACAGATGCTAAAGCCTATAACTGCACAAAATCGTCAAGAAAATTGTAAAGCCAACCCCAACAATTTAATTATTTACGAAAAATAACTACTAATGTAATCTAAAGAAGCAGTAATGTCAAAATATCCAAAGGGTCCAATCCAAATTTCCAACAAGGGGAAAAGGAAGAACAAAGAAATTAAGTTTACCTATATTACGCGATTTGTAGGAACCTCTAGTCCGGTTCACCGCTTCTTCGTTGTCTTCAGGTTCACGCAAGTGCCATGTTAATCTAAGACCAAGACTTTTGTCTGAGAGATAAGGGCTATATGCAAAAGGAATGGCTACGGTTTTGACTCCATCACATGAACCCGGCACAGGCACTGTAGGGTCAACTGTGTAGACATGATAGCTTGAAGCACTTAAACACGGAACCTCCACGAAAGGATGTGGAAGGGTGGTGGAGCAATTGAGGTATGTGTAGTTTCTCAGAACATAAAAATAGCGGAACGGTGTGAGGGAGAGATTGAGGTTGAGAAAGACATGATGGGCACAGTTTTTGGGGTCAAGGAGGTGAATGTTTTTGTTGTCATAGGAAATGGACTTCACTACCAAATCACCATAAGATGGAAAGTGGATAGTGGAGAGGTTGTCTTTGCAAAGAAGCTCAAAACCAGGAAGGGACTTATGCCGTTGCTGCTGACCTTTTATCTGATATGGATAGTGGATTTCAGGGCCCGCATCTCCACACCTTGTTGCATAGGTCACCTTACTTTGGAAGCAGGAAACACACAAGAGGAAAAGGAAGACGAATGCTCCCATCACTTGAGACTGCAAAGGATGCAATGCAAGGTCAAGTCTCCCAGGGAAATAGAATATATGAGGAGTTTTATTTATTCCAAGTTAATAATAATTAGAAACCTTATTGGTGGGGGACGAAGACCAAGAATAAACAAATGAATCTAGTATTTGTTAAGAAACTTGAGCCGCCCTAGACTAGAAGAATTTTGCAAAAAAATCATTAAAAGACTTGGTTTCTTGCAGGCTTCAACAAGCTTCGGGTCATAAAGCAGTAGACGTCTGATGGGGGGTAACATAAGCAATTTTTTGTAAAGGAATAAACAGATGGAATAAACTTTTCAAAAGTCACACTAAGTGCCTGAATGAACTTCAATGTTGACCAATTCAGCGCCTTGCACCGAGGGGCTTGCCACCAACTCTTATGTCTTCCTCTTCCACTATCCTAACTAAATTTCTCTGACTAATTTGCTTGACTTGGACACTCTTCTTTGTCAGCGGTTTCAGACTTTAGTGCAATTTAGGAAAAAAATATGTAATTCACAAAAAATTGGCTACCATGTGTACTAATCAGCTTAGGAAAATAATATCCAATTAATAAAAAAATAAAAAAATATAGAAATTAGAAAGGAAAGAAAATTATGGTAAGAACCCAGGGCAAGTGGAGTGTTGTGTTTGCTTCCTAGGAGAAAGATGTATGGATGTTAACAATCCAAAGTCGTTGAATTCCGCTAACTTATCATTCACTATGAAACCTAAATCGTTTTATTGATTTTGAATGAGCTAAATATGCAAATGAACAGGTCTTTCATTTTGAGTAACAACTGCTATATAGAACTGATATATTGGAGTTTATGCCCATAATGAAGGGATTTGTAAGGAAGAAGAAGGAAAAACTAGAGGAGTGCCTGTTTGAAGAAGAAAGAATGGGGAAAATCAGGACTTAAGCATAATTAATATCAGCACTTAACGTAACGACGTGTCTCTTACGGATGAGCATGTCCCATTTCTGCGAACTTATCAAGAGTCTATCTTTAGAACAGTTGTCATTACAAAAGCAAAATAGAGCATCCAACTTTGCGTGTCACTTTAAACTGATGCAGGACCAAATCACAGCTGATAATATCTATTATTCATAAAAAGTGCAAACAGATTACATGAGTTTGTCATTTTGTGTGTTACTTCAACATTGTGGGTAGCCACAAGAGGGACAAAAAAGATGGATTGGCCAAGGAATAACTCAATCAGATTTAACAGTATACCCCGAACATTTTTGTTTGTACTCCTAATAGCCTTTACAGGACAACCAGTCCATTTTGACACTTACAGGACATTATACAACAGATTATCGTCTTTGTTCTACAAAGCATGCATTTTGAGTCTTATATATTACAGTTGAGAAACTCGTTGCACTCAAATATTGGATCATAGAAAGGTACAAGCCAGGAGAACAAAGAAAGAATACAAAACAGAAGGTAAACCGAATAAAATCATAAGTGCTCCCGTGCCAGCCTAACTGGTTTTTCCTTTAGAAAGGCAACATCACCATTTGGTGAAGTTAGAAAATGGTGATTGGGCTCATCCTCTGCACTCTCAATGGATGTCGAAAGGCCATCAGATCCTGATCCATCATCATCTGCAACGACGGAAATTTAGATCCTTCTTCTCATGGTTTGGTTAATAATTTAATATCAAGTATGGAACAGAGGCAAGATTCCATTATATTAAAAGATCCAATGAACTATGCAACAGCAGAATTTATATTTTACAAAACACCACTACAAATTTTGCTGGACATCTCTTTGAGATTTTGCAAGAATTCAAAAGGAAATACTTCAATAATTAACCAAGGTGTTTTAAAATGCCAAACACGTATCCATGGATATTTTTGCAAGGATAGAAATATAGCTCTGTTTACTTCTTGGTTCCTGATGAAGTGCATATTTTCTTCAACATTTTCCGTAAGTATTAAAACTGAATTTTGTAATAGAAAACATATTGGGCTTATGTATTCTATGCGCCTATCCATAATAGATATTTACTTTCTTGGACAGCCTATCAAAACTAGCTGAAAGAAAACATGCCTATGAACCAATTTGGCTAACAATATAAGCTTTGTATCTTACCATCAATTGCAACACGTTCAGGGAGATGTCTAACTGCAGCAACCTGGAGGCTTTCTGGCAGAAGACAATTGCAGAAAGAACCTGAAAGGTTAAATCGCACTGATCAGATGAGAGAAAAACTAGTATGTGTAATCACCAGATTCACAACATAAAGCCCAATTGTAAGCATGCTTGTGTCCCTAGTCCCATCAAACTCTTATATAACCTATTTCCATCGTAATATAAAATTCACATTTGGTGCAAGCAAGACCCCATCTTCTTAAACCAAAACCAAGAGGCAGAATGGAAGGTAGTATACTAATGTATATTACTCATACACATTAAAAACAATCAAATTATGACTTACATACAACAAGCAAGTAGAAAGGTTTTCTCACCTACACGAGCCATCCGATTTACCCATCCAGGGATAGGACTTCCTGTTAGATGCTGGCAAACTTCATCCGTAAAATGGTTGCAGTTTTTGGCAATAAGATGATAAGTGTCTCCATGATATTTTGCAGACAGGCGCTCTATGAAAGATCGAAATTCTGAGTTAGACATATCAGTGCTGCCCAACAACACTGATCGTCTAAAGATGAAGCCAGGGCAGCTTCTAGATTCCACCTCAAACACACCACTACTTGGATATTCATGTGCCCCAAAGCCATATTCAATATCATGCACTGTTCATGAAAAAATTAGCTATAAGTTTTTGCAAGATGGTATTAAACAGCAAAACAGTACATCCAAGATCCTTGTCAACAATTTGTTCAGGGGAGATGGTTCTATCCAGCTTAGTCATTATATTCAAAATAGAACTTGTAACCAACTCTAGTCACGGTACCAGAAAGCACATTGTAGATATGAACAATAATAACTAGCTTCTAGACAACTGTGATAATAGAAAATGAGCAGAAAACAAAAGAAAAGAGGGAAGGTACAAGACACTTAGTCTTGTCCTCCTTTAAACTATTAAACTATACATGTGCAAATCCATTAACAACTCCACACATAATGTGTTAAGCTTTTAGTATGCGTACATGATTGAAAATGGCACATAGATCAATATTCAGTGGAATGCTTGCATTTCCTAGTGAAAATATGGATTGCACCATTAGTGAACCCATGAATCATAAATTCATCACTGAAAGACTTTAAGTACATAAATAATCCCAAAAATAGACAAATTACAAAACGCGTAGCAAGAATTTCTTTAACTTAGAAGAAAACCAAGGAGAGGGAGAGAGAGAAATGGATGGTTGAAAACACAAGGACGAAAAAATCACAGCAGAATAAAGAGAGAATGAGAGCAAAGTCACAATAAATCAGTTACTTTAGTAAAAGTTTTAAGGAGCCAAACTAACGGCTGCCTTACATCACCGTGCAATCCAAATAGCAGAATAATACAACAGTACAAGGCACAATACTGTCTAATAATGTACTCTCTAGTACCTGCCTTGTTTCTGGTACGAATGTACGATGAAGACGGCAACTTCATTTATAATATAACAATTTGTTTTGAATTACCCTTTATTTCTTTTCTTTTCAATCATCAATAATACGCTATAACATTATCTAGTAATGGTAAACTTTAAATTAATGTTTCATTATATCGGCAAGGTTTATGTTGGCTATCGAAATAAATTGAATGGTTTTTAATCCCGTGAAAGGAGGAGAGAGACCAAGAATATTCCTGAAGCTTGGTTTTTAACCAATCCAAATGACAGCATATGATCCATGTGATATTATGTGATTCATGTAGCGGACCTCACACCCTTTAGACCTCACACCTAAAGGGATTAGGCTTTGCTGTTGTAAACTGTAAACTAATTTAATTCTCTCCTAAGTTGTAACCTTCAACCCGCCAGCTAATCTTCGAGATATCACGCCACAATAAAAAGGGAAAAGTGAAATAACAGAAAAAAGTTCAAAATAAAAATAAAAAAAGTGTAAGGAAAAGAGACACAAACCAACCTTGTATACCCGAATGAAAAATTCCAAGGCCAAACATGTAAAGGTAATTGTTTATGGGAGTAAGATCATATACATTGAGATACACCGAAGCACGAGTAGTATTCTCTCTATTCCGTTCTCTTTCCGAGTTTGAAGTTGTACTCAACGGAAACCACCGCATTGTGGTCGTGGAAAGTGTCCTCCCTCCTCCACTCCACAGTTCTCCAATACGAATCACAACCCCATCTTCTTCGCGTTGCCAATAGAACAAACCTGTAAAAGCAAAACATCAATTACAATTCAAAGCTTCTGCAACCATGTTTCCTGAAATTCTCTGTTGGGATTGAATAGTGAGGATCTAATTTGATAAAATATACACAAATTTGGAATTTGCAACGAAAAAAGTGAGCATTGCATGTATGCAGAGAAGGGTCGCAGAAAAGAAGCCCTAGAAAAGGAAGAGAAACTCACGAGTAGGGATTGAAAAACAGGAATTAGGTGTGGAAGAAGTGAAAGTGAAATTAGGGTGGCTATGGGTTTGGGTTTAGTGGCTTGGCCGCAATTACATTCTTTAGCAGCCAACTATTACGTGTCGTGTCTGCACTACCAAAGATTACTTTCACACCAACGTTTTTTAACGACCACAGTTCCGATGTCTGAATTTATAACTGTGATTGTGACTGTGACTGTGAGTAGATTTATTTATTACAACCTTTTTCTGTCACTGTTTAGTTTAGTCTGTCCATCCTCAACAATTAGATTCTTGTGTCGTCAGTTCGTTACGCATACTGCAACAAATTATACCACTGTCTACTGCACAATATTAGATTTTATCCTTTACATTCTTTTTTTTATAATTTAAATTTATAATAAGTAAATTTTTTCTCCTATATAAACTATATTTTACATTTATAATAATTAATTTAAACTGTGATCCTATATTGTTTTTAATTATTGACAATTTCTTTTAGAAAAAGTATAATGTACACTGTAAATTTTTTATATATTACTCAATCAAAATTCATATAAATTTATTCATTTTTCAATAATTATTTTAAAATAATTCAAATAATGATTTATATTTGGATAATAATGTAAAACTATTTTACACTATATATGTCTAGACATTAAACTCATTTTTATATAAAAACTATTAAAATTCAGTTTAAAGATAAAAATAAGGAGTTAATTTAAAAAAAAATAGACAATTAAAAAAATTAAGTACGAAAAAATGATAAAAAAAGATAGTTCTAAGTGGTTAT
>PYAF01006024.1:1316452-1341470 GCA_007407185.1 Glycine tomentella | reverse complement strand
ATACCAGGTATGTAATAATTCTAATTCCAGTAATCATATCCTGCCATTATTTCCTATTATTCTGTCCGTAAATAGGTCATTTATGAGCTGAGGCCCAAGGCCCTTGATTCAATATAAATACAACCCTCCAGACATTCTCAAGGTACACTTTTCTGACTCTCTCTTTCCCTTCACACGGCACACACAGCACCCCAATTGCCTCCGTGTCGGTGTGATCTTCTCTTCAGTCGTTGGTCTCATCACTATAGACCGACAGGGGAGAGTCCGATCCTATAGCAACGCTTCCGGCGACACTCGTCGGACATTTCCGTTCTTCCAGAACGAAACAGATATATTAATCATAAAATTGATAATTTATATTCCTTGACGATAAATTTTTTCTTACATTTTCATTCGATATATTAATCATAAAATGTCATATGAAGTAAGATTTTTTCTGACAGAATATAAAGTCGTTAATTGATTTTTGTAATAATCAATTTAAAGTCATCTCCAAAAGAAATTATTAGATAATTTGAGACCTTTTTATATGTTATTTGATTTTTATGTGACACATATTCATGATTAAATTAAAGTTTGCAAACTTATTTAGGTCGCATCTTCTGGGATTCTGTTTCCATAATCGTGGCAATCTTCTGAGATCTCTCACGGAACCTCGCCTTTTCCGATAACACGCTTCCTGCCATAACTACCTTCAACTTCAAGCATGCATTTCTTGCTATTCTCACATTTCTGATATTGTTCCATACCTGATTTTCTTACATTTTTTAACTACAGGTCTTATATATATAGTTACGTACTACAGTAACTATTTTTTTAATTTTTTTTGTGATGGTGAGTATATAGCTCTAAAAATGCATTTTTAATTCAAGGTGTACTTTCATTCTTACATGTATTTATTAACATGTAACAGTGTGTTTAAATAGACATAGATAATATTATTTTAAATAAAATTGATTTTGAAGTAATATAATTTATTTTTAAATATTTTATTATAAAATTAAATTAAGAATAAAATTCAGTACAAAATTTTGTAAAAATTACTTAAAATTGTTATAATTTAATATTAATTTTAAATTCAAAATCAATTATAAATTTTTCTCTAAAATATATTCAAAATTAACTTTACTCAGAATCAATTATCCAACGAGAAATTAAACTCTCACAAAATAAATATATATGGATGAAATTGTTTGAGATAGTAACTAGATGCATCTTTTTCTTTTCTTGTTTTTATTGGATGATGAGTAAATTTCATAGATGTATTATATGTCTCCAAAGTCTTGGCATGTATGTTTCCTTTTTAAGGTATGATGAGTAAATTACGAAGCTAGTAATGGCTGCTTCGTTGCCGATATTAATTGGACTTTACTCAGAGGATTAGAGGAATACTGACGGTAATAGAATACGCAAAAACAATAGTAGCAGTTGAAGTTAAATAAATAAATTGTCTCCATTTTGAAGAAAAATAGAAAGAAAACTGATTTTACAATTCACAGTTTCACACAACCATGAGCTGTGGAAAGCCCAACGCCGGGTGGGGAGATAACGGTGACAAGGGCGGCACGGTGAAGATTCCGTTAGCATCACTACCCCAGAACCCTAACCAACTAGACGGCGTTAACGGAGTCTCCTTAATACGACTAACGTCAGATTCCTCTACTTTTACCCTCTTGAGGACTTCCACCGCGGGCTCCTCCTCCTCCTCTTGCTCTTCCCTTTGGCGTTTGCGGTCATCGGCGCCGGCTTCGAGGGGGAAGTTGAGGATGGCTTTGGAGCCGCGAAGCCTAAACGCGGCTCGGTCATAGGCTTTGGCGGCTTCGATAGCCGTGTCGAACGTCCCGAGCCACACCCTGGAGCCGCGCTTGTTCGGGTCCCGGATCTCCGCCGCAAACTTCCCCCACGGTCTCTGTCGCACTCCTCTGTAGTGCTTCTTCTCTTCCGCGTTTGGATTACTCTGCGACACCGTTTCAGTAACCTCGGGATTTCCGAATTGGATCCACTCTGTTTTCTTCGGGAGAGAGATTTGCAGCGACGGCTTTCGACTCGATTGAGGTTTCTTACTGTCCTGTGTGGTTGGAAACGTGAATTCCAATTGTGGTTTGGGGGTTTCGAGGTAAACTGTTTCGGGTTTTGCCTCAAACTCGAATACAGAAAAGTGGTTTTCTGAGGAAGAAGTTGGGAAATAGAGGAATTCGGAGAAGATTTGGTCAGGTGTGGTGGATGAGTCAGAACTTGAAGATTGGGAACAGATGGAGCTAGATTGAGAGGAGGTTGTAAGTGGAAGGGGAGAGAGTTCTCCTAGAAGATGCAGTTTTATGCGATTGAGAGCAGAAACTTCAAGAGAGTTTGCCATGAGATATTGAGAGGAGAAGAGAAGCGTTTAAAATGTTCAGAGGCTTAGGGTTGAGTTGAGTGGAAAAGGTATATATAATAGAAAAAAGGTGCTTAATTTTCAACGGAGGTGCCTGCAATCATTGTAGCACGAACCTTCCACTTACCTTCTCAAATCTCAATTATTATCCCTCTCTGGATCTTATTTTGTTGGATATGATCCCAAACCTGACCCGCAAACTCAATTAAGACTCACACTCTGGTGCTAATCTGTTACAACCCGATCCCAAGACTTGAATCCGTTTCTTATTACCCGACCCAATTTTCACTCCAAACTAAAGCCTGGGCCTACCTTGTCCAGGGCAACGACATTTTCTTTGACTTTTCAGACATTCTTCCCTTCTGGCTTCTTCTGTCCTTCTCAACGGCAGCTCCTTTGTCCGTTTAAAAATAAATCAAAGTTTAAGTTATTAAGACAACTGGTTTTATAAATACTAGTATTTAATTATTTATATTTTCTTAAAGGGACATATAATTATTTGTATTTAACTTAACTTACATTGTTCTACTCCTTCACTTAAAATTGACGTTGTATCTCAAAGATAAAAATAATGTTAATTAGCAATCAGATTCGTCTAGAAACTTATCCAATATGCATGTATGTCATAAAAACTAAGTCAAATTGAGTAAATAAACATACAAGTTAAAGTTAGAGGTTCCTGCTTACAATAGAACTGCATTAGATCGGTGGATTACACGTGCAAACAAACACACTTTCAGATGTTTTTTGCTTTGAGTAAATCGTGGAGTCCAAAACAAACAAAACCTAGAGTTTTGGCTAGGTTTAAGGAAGCGAAACTTAATGTAAAAGCAAAGTTTATTTATATATTTGTTAATTGTAAAATGTTTAATTTGGAAAAGCGTAAAAGCTATCCATATTGTGGATTTGTGGTTGTTAATAAGGCTTTGAGTAGGGATGGCAAAACGGGATTGGTCCGCTGGGTCGGTCCGCTTAGCCCGCAAAAAATGCGAGCTGGATTGATAATATCAACCTGCAAATCAAAAGCGGGCCGGACTGGCCCGTCCCACAAAATTGCGGACCAAAAGCGGGGCGGGGTGGGCCAGCCCGCTGGGCCTATATTATTTAAATATTAAATATTAAAATTAAATAAATATATTTAACATGTTTTGAAATAGGTATATTCTTTAAATTTATATTCTTTTGCAGTCTCATAATTAACTTCTAAGTTTTGATATCAAAATGATTATGATAATGATACTTTCAAATAGTCTTTTATTATTAGCATATTACACTTTTGGACAGTTTATAACCGTAAATTTAATTTACAAATGATGTAATTTTGTGAATTATCACATGACATCATTTATTTAGCATTAATTTTAAATTATTTATTTTTATTTAACTTTGTATTTTTTTAATTATCATATTTGTATTTTTTTTTATAATTTTTTTGTATTTTATTTTTTAAATTGACTTTTTTAATTTTTTTAATTTTTTATGCGGGCTGGCCCGCTAGCCCACTGGTCCGCATTAAAGCGGGGCGGGCTAGCATTTATAGCCCACTTTCCAAAAGCGGGCCCGGTCAGCCTCTCCACATTTTTCGCTGGCCGGGCCGACCCGTCCCATTTTTTTGTGGGCCAGCTCGTTTGCCATCCCTAGCTTTGAGCTCTTTATTAACACTAGTGAGATTATATTCATAATTTTTTTTAATAAAAAGAGAAAGAAAGAGAAGAGAAAAAATAGTGTAATATATATAATACTAGTATAACTGTTAATAAATTAGTTAGAGATTAATGATTAGATGCCGTCATACACAGAAGGGGAAAAAGAACTTCTAAAATGGTCATCAACGATGATCATGGCACATGGCTGATTTGGATCCTGTTGCTCTCTTCCATATTTTTTTTGCTATTTTGACCTCCTTAAAATGTTGATCCCAAATGTCTCTAGTTTGACTTTATCCGTATTATGATAAAGGATGAAGAAATGGTCTATGAATATTGTATTGTATCGTTAATACTATAGACCCTGTCAATTTTGATATATATAAGCTTTAGAAGTTCTTCCTTAATTAGTTTTACAACATCGTTCCGTTATTTAAATTTATTTTATATATTTTAAATTATTTATCAGTGTAAATATAGCCAATAAAGTAATGTTGTGCCTCAGCTTAAGATTAAGGCCAAGCTCTTATAAAAAAAAAAGATTAAGGCCAAGCACGAGTAATTAAGATTCTTATCGCTTTATTTGTCTAAACGGTGTGGTGGAAATACTTGGAAAAAAGGAAAAACAAAACTTCAATGCTGAAATCAATACTTGTCTTGGTAGAATAACACTGTCAAAATAGATAGTGTACTTTGATTTTAGTTAGTTATTTATAGTATTGGGAAGCATAAGTAACCGTAATGTGAGGGACGGTAAAAGAAAAATATTATCAAACCCTTGGTTTGATATGTCATACGACCATGTCGCAAGGGATTCCTTGAATGAGAAGTATTATATGTTCGGTGAATATGGCATTCGGGAACATTGCGAGAAAGCCTGGGGATTTGAATCATTTAATCTTATGTGTATCATGCATTTTTTATTTTTATTTGAAAATATTAAATTATTCTTTTACTATTATAAATATATATTTTGAAATTTATTTTTTACTATTATGTAATATTTATTGTGAAAGTTATTTTTTAGAGTAAATTATATTTATATCCCTGTATTTTGTTTAAATTTTATTTGATACTTCTTCATTTTTGCACTTTAAAAAAAAATTTAATTGTTTAACTCATATTATGCCAATACTCCCTCTATCTTAAACACGGTCTAATAATTTAACAGAAATTAGACACAAGTTGGTTACATGAGTTTTAATAAAATTTTATGTCTAAAATACTCTCATCTTTTTTCTCTTAGTCTGAAAATATTTTAAGACTTTTCTTCTTTTAATGGAAGATGAACAATGGAGAATTCATGAACTGGAAGAGGAACGGTGAAGAACTCACAAACGGTGAAGAATAATGGAACGTGAACATCGTGAGAGAAAGATGAACTTGCACCTCTGGACGCTGAAGAATAACTCGCCAACAAGAGAAAGATGAAAAGCACTTGCGAATGGTGAAGATAAATGAATAGTGAATCCTAAATTCTGAAACTAATTGGGAGGGGATAACTTGGGTTTTACAATTAAAATATAAGGACAATTTTGTCTATTCACATATTTTAATTGACATTAGATAACAATAGAGGGAGGTAAAAGTAATGTGTAAAAAGAGAAGAGTACGAGTGAATTTGAGTAAAACACATGTAGTGTGAGTGTACTTTATTCTATTTTTTATTATTATGAAATATCAATTCTGGATAATAAAATTATTTTTTATTGTTATAGAATACTTATTTTCAAAGTTGTTTTTATTGTTATATAACATCTATTCCAAAAGACAGAACTATTTTTAGTGTTATGAAACACATATTTTGAAAACTATTTTTTACTGTTATAAGATGTCTATTATAAAAGTTATTTTTTTAATGTTATGAAATACTTATTAAGAAAACTATTTTTCATTGTTATGAAATGTCTATTAAAAACCTATTTTTTATTGTTATAAAATATATTTTAAAAGGTAAAACTATTTTTATTGTTAGAAAATATCTATTCTGAAAATTATTTTTTTACTATTATGAGATAAAATGGTTTAATATGACAAAGGATAACTTGAGATTAAAAAAAAAAAAGAAAACAGGTATACAAAACTTAACATGGAAGATGCATGATTCAAATCCCGGAATAGTTATATATCATGTCCATATCTTTTGTCTATTGGACCGGTCCAAATAGAACTTGTTGATCAGATATGGAATAAGTAATTATTAACATTTTTTGTCTTTTATTTACTTTTGTCCTGATTGAATTTTCTGATTTATTCCCCACTTTTCATTCGGTACTTTAATTGTTTTATCTTTTACAATTTGTTTTATCTTTTCATTCAGTACTTTAATTGTTTTATCTTTTATAATTATTTTATTTTTTCTTTCTTAATTATCTAGGATTGTTCCATATCTGGTATATTAATTCCATATCCACATTATACTTTGAAACTGATAATTGTTAAAAGTACTTAATTGATATATAAATTTAGGTAATTATTTCATCTTTTTTCTAATTTAGGACTATATATTTTTTAATGTAAATTATTAATTTATAATTTATTCTCTTTAACTTGTCATTGATGTATAACTTTTCATCTTCAAATTTAGGTAATCATTTTTGTTAGATTGCATATGTTTATTGATATATAATTTTGTAGAATGTTGAATTGGATTGAATTATAATTTTTGGAGCAAGATTTATTGAAAGTGAAAATTATAATTCAAATGTATTTAAGTTGGGATTTGAAGTCCAAATTGAAGTTCTTTTTTAGAGAAGATGATAAAAAAATTATGAGAAAAATTTGCTTCAGGAAACAGCTTTTGGCTTAAGCTGAATTTAGATAGATAGAGGTGGTGCAAAACTGCATAGCTACAGTATTTATTTAGGCCCAATTTTTTTAATTACTTCAGCATATACTCACTTAAGTGCAAAATTTTGAGATTATATAAATAGATTCTCTTGTTTGTTTTGAGTGGGACATTTCCCCATTTTGTAAAAACATCTCATTTACTAAAATTCTTATTCTCCAACTCTCTTCTTCCATTGTTCTTCCATCTTCTTTTGCTTTCGGATGCTATTTATGGAAATGGATAGCTAAATCATCTGTTGTTGTGGGGTTAGATGGTATTCGAATTTTATGCTCTCATGTATTTCTTTTGAAATAGTGTTATATGTTCATCTTGATCTTCAACGTCGGCTTTGTGATAACCTTAAGTTTCAGCACGTGTGGCGCAAGTTTGGGCGCGAACGGCGCTGAATTCTGCAGAAAACCTTCTACAGAATTCTTCTACAGAACTGTGGCGTTCCTAGCACCAGGTTGGCGCGGATGGCGCCACATCTTTTGGAGTGCGGCGCTGATGGCGCGAGAGTGGCGCTCCCAGCGCCATGGTCTCTGGTGGTTGGCGCCTGGGGCGCCAGACCACCCAGCAGACCTGTTCTTCTTTCCAATTGGCGCGAGTGGCACCATTTGTGGCGCGGTCAGCGCCAGAGTCTCTAGATGTTGGCGCTCCTGGCGCGGGTTCTGGCGCTGGAGGCGCTATAGTCACTGGGAGTTGGCGCTCTTGGCGCGGGAACTGGCGCTCTAGGCGCCAGAGGTTGGCGCTCTAGAAGCGGGGTTGGCGCGGATGGCGCCGTGGTCACCTGCAGCTGGCGCGATCAGCGCGGCAGCTCTGACAAGACCACTATAAAAGAGGGATGTCACGATTTCTTAGGAGAAAACCCTCTCTTCTCCTTCCTCCAGACCCCTTCCTCCATTGTTGAAGCTCCAAGCTTCATTTCTTCACCATAGCTCACCAAAATACACCCCTTAAACACCTTTTGTGATGAAAATCACTAATAGAACTTAAATCCTTCCTCATTTCACCTTCAAACCCACTCATTTTGAGAATTCCTTTCTCAAGGAAAGTTCGAAGAACTCGAGTTCGACGAGGAGCGGCGATGATTCGTGGTTACCCAAGCTAGGGAAAGTCGTCCTTGGGCCTTCCTTGTCGTCTTTGAGATAAGAAACTTGAGATTCACCGCTTGATTTGTGAGTTGGGGTTTTGGATGAATAGTGACCCACTTTTGATAGAGCTAGTTTTAGCCTTGGGTCCTGTTGAAACATGTGTTTAGAATGTTATGAGGATGTAGGATTAGCGCTTAAATGTGAGTTTGGTGAACTTTGTTTTTATTGGCTCTTATGAAGCATGTTATTGATAGGCTGAGTTGCTTGGCTATGTGTGGACATGCTAGAGCCTGGGTTTGTGGCTTAGATAGCCTTGAGAGGCTAGTGGATCGGTGTCTTGTGTGATGAGAGTACCGTTCAAGCCAGGTGTAAGCCTTGAGCCTTTGGGCTAGTGTGGAGCTTTGAGCTCTTGATATTGGCTGCACCGAGTCTTGTGAGGACTCAAGTGCCTTGTGGGCATGAGGAAGACCCTTGGGAGTCTATGCTATGGCTTGGATGGCGGAGCTTTTATGAACCTTAGGTTAGATGACCTTATGGTTTAGAAAGGATTGTGATTCCTTTCATGTGAGCGGTTGTGAGCCGTGTTATGTTTTGATGCCTTGTGTGGCTGTATGGATGTTTGATACATGCTTGTATGTGCCTTGTTAGGGCGTGACACCGCGGGTGTTAGTGGCGTGGGCCACAGAGCAAGGGAAGAACTGTAGAGCTCGGCTTTGCCAGGTAAGTTCTTGGACCCTTGGGGATGTTTCCCACTTGCTTGTGCTCTACCATACTCCGAGGGAGTAGTGGTTACATTCATGATACATGCATTATTGGTTGTTGCATACTCATGATGATATATGCTTGTATTTGTGCTTGAGATATGTATGAAGCCTGTTATTAGATCTTCTGGTCAGTTAGATATATATGGACCTCCCTAAGAGTAGAGCGCACCTCCTAGTTTGGTTTGCTCATGGTTGATTGGATCCCGGGGTGATGATGATCCCCTAAGACCAAGAGATAGGTGTGTTCCATTGCGGTTGATTGCCTATTCTCGGAGGTACCATATACGTGTGTCCATGTGTAAGGGGTAGCTCCCAATGGAATGACACGGGTGTGAATTCTGATTTCACACTGAGGTCGGTGTTGACTCGGTCCGCCGTACATAGAGCTAGATACATTGATTGTATTATTATGAGGGCCGGGAGGCCAGTGTGTTGTGATACCTTGATGACTTGTGTCATGGTGAGTGAGCCAGGGTGGAGGAGATGCCTCCAAGGACCCTGAGTTTACTGAGATGTTTATCTCACCCCGTGTGGGGCTTATGTTATTTCAGGTGATGCTTCTGGTAGAGAGGAGCGGTCTCAGGGCGGGAGGCCCCAGTAGAGACAGTGCTTGCTTGGATGTGAGGCCGCAGCGGAGAGCTTGGAGCTGGGCTCAACTTTTGTTGTGTTTTGTACCTCTGTAGAGGGAAGACATGTGTGTGCACATGTAGTTTTTGTATATGTATTTATGCCCTCTTGTGAGGAAGGATCCTTGGGATCAAGCACACAAATGCTTATTCTTTTATAGACACTTCGAGTGTCAAACTTTGGATATTGTACATAACCAATTCTGTTATGTAAATATTGAGGTTTCCTCCTGTGTATATCTTTGAGATATTTTTGTTATCTGCCTGTGGTTTGGTTGTATGATCTGATTCAGCAGGGGCTTGGCTTATGTTTTGTGATGGGTTGCTTTTGTATTCCATACATAATGTAATCAAGAGATATGGTTTTTGTTTTATGCTTTATGCTTCCGCTAAACATGTTTTAATTAAGTGATTAAGCGCTAATCTGATATAATAATAATGATAATGCATCGGGTGCACACGGGGTGCTACAAGCTTTTTACTTCTATGATTCTGCTTGTTATGGATTGACCACTCATAGCTTGATTTTTAGATGAGATTGTTATTGGAAAATATTTTTTTTTTATCTTGAACTAAGATCAAATGCTTATTAAACATCAGAGTTAGGAATAAGATGAAGGATAATGATTATCTTTGAGTCATTGAACTTAAAACACGTTTCTTTGTTAAATGTGTAAGAGATTAACATTTAATGGAGAAATTTAGTCTTTTTATCTAAGAAATTAAAAATTAGAATATCATTTTTGAACTATGACCGATATTAACATTGGATTATTAGTTGAATATCGTGTTTTAGTGTAAAGAAAATTTGGTTTGATGAAATCTAATCCTGATAACCTTCGACATTTAAATTTCATATCATTTATTTATTTTTTATCAAAAATTGTAAAAATATCGTAACTTATAGTTTTGTTTTACTTTATATTTATTATTAAATGTTATATTCAAATCATCATTATTTATTTATTAGTATAAATGATAAAAACTTATGATATTTACATACGATAACTCCGATTTATTATATACTAAACAATTTGATAGGTTTGTCGATTAGTCAACACAAACATGTATATCTAATAAATTGAGCTCCAATGACAGGCTCCACTTACTGGAGAAAAATTATGAATTACTTAATGGTCGTAGTACTAATATATTATCGTTCATGGTCATCTGATTTTTTGGGCTTGTTTGGCTGTTTCAAGTTTCAACTACTCCATTCTTAAAACTTTATGGAACCACTAGAGGATAACTGGATAAGGTATCCCAGTCTAGTTTATTCATTCTGCAATCCCCTTCCTTAATAGAAAGTAAGGTGCATTTTATAATTAATTAAGTTCTTGACAAGTCCTAATAATGATTAAAGAAAAGTTACATCAATGTCGCGAAAACTCGATTCTTAACTCTTGGATTTCAATAAGTGGTTTCACATAATTCTTAACCGTTTTGTAGCTGGTTAATTTTAATTTGAAGTCCAAAACAAAAGACTCACGGTGATGAGGTAGTGTTTTTTACCTTCTATAATAGATTGGTCACCGGAAAAACAAAACATTTTTTATTTCAAAATGAAATTATAATAAAATATATTTTAATGTTTTCAGCCTTTCTCTTCATCTCCCCTCTCACACCGTTCTCCATCTGCCCTCTCCCTCCGTCATGTCGCCACACCGCCACTCTCGTTCTCCCTCTGGTGCACAGATCTGTTACTACCATTGTTTTGCCACCGTTGTGTCGCCATTCTCCCTCTGTTGCACCGTCGCTCGCCTTCTCTCTTGTGCGTTGTCGACATGCTTCTCCCTCTATTGCGCCACTGTCCTTGTTCCTCTCTCGTACGGTGCTCTCATAGGTTCAAAACTAATTCTCTCTCTCTAATCCCGCTCTCCCTCCATCGATCTGCCTCTCCCTCGGCCGCGCCGCTGCTCTCGCGTCTCCCTCAACATCAAAACTTAAACTGGATTTAGTTTTTAATAATTTCAAAACTGGAAACAGAAAATCTCTCCCTCCCAAAATTTGTTACTTTTTTGTGAGAGATTTGTTGGAAGTTAATCATCTAAATTCTTAAATTTTGGAGTCTTTTATTTTCTAGATTTGCAATCTCCTATTTTTTTAGATCTGCGATCTCCATCTTTCTATTTTTTTAAGATCTACCAGAAGGTTGTGGACGAGAGTTGCCGTCAAGAGAATTGCGGAGGGAGGGTTTGCAGTTGCATATCTGAAAAAAAAAATCTGGAATAACAACCAGGAATTTAGTTTGTTTTCAAAAAAAGCTGTTATGAACTAAAATGATTGATTCTCTTCTATGTTTAAGAAAATTTGGTTATGATATTCAGTTTGTTGGAATATGACTTGGGAATAACCTCATGGTACCCAAAGGAGTATTTGGAATGGTAATGTTCTTGTTCAACAATAAAAGAACGGCCAGAGCAAGGGAAAACGAAAAAGAGAAAGAAGAAAAATAATTAACAGAAAAATGAAAAACAAATGTATTAAAAAACCTGTTCATCCGGTTACCTTTCTTAAATCTCAGTCATTAAATATTTTATTAATATATCCTACGGTTAATTTTCCTGCTTCACCGATGAACCCTGTATTTAAGACTTCATATTAGACTTGGTACTTGCTAGCTAGTCGGCAAAATTTGACATGCAGCATGTTTAAAATTATTGACAATGTCAGCAGCTGAATCTTACCGAATTACTATAAGATTTTTAGTTTTCTTATAATATTTAATTAGCAGAATGTTTCGGTACAAACTATAATGCGTCAAATTAAGACATATCAAAGTGGAAGAAATGTCCATTTATAATTAACACGTGTTTTTGATGTCGTCGGAGTAGCATGTAGAATTACTACTACATGTTCTACTGAGGAAGCTCCAGTTAAATAAAACATTAAATTGGAAATAGGTCGCGCCAATAACGTAACGTTACATTTTACTTCGTCTAAAGTCTAAACAGGATGAAACAACGGGGAATTGGAAAGCTGATAAGAAAAGCAAAAAAATTTCAATTTGAATAACCTAGACATTTTGTCATTCTTTTTTCTATTTTGCTTTGATTTTAAAAAATTGAATAATTTAGAATTTAAATTAACTTCTGACCTCTTTCGTTTGCCATGGTGATAACTTTAAATTAATTTATGCTTCAATTAATAAGTACTTCGTAAATTTATTAGTATTTTTTTACGGAAACAATTAAAATAAAATATTAAACTATTTAATTCAATAATTTTAATATCTGAAGTAAATTAATGTAAAAACTTAAATAATTTTTAATTTTATAAAATATAAAGTAAACATTAAATATATAATAATAAAGTAATGTGTGGTAAGAATTTTAAAAAAAAAATGCTTAATTACAACTTTAGTAGATTATTTTGTTAAACCCACAATTTTCATCATTTTATTTTAAAATAAAGACAATTAATTTTCCTATTTTAAAAAAACTCAATTTTTATTCAATCCTCAATTCTGTCTTCTTTTATTTCTTATATCTTGATTAACTAAATCATTATTTATTATACCTTAAATGAATATGTTAGATGTAGAATTTAATTTAACCAAAATAAAATAAATTAAATTGAAACAAAATTAAAAATTGAACTAAAATTAAAAATTTTGTAAAATAGAGATACATGCTAAAATTGTGGATTGTATCAAATAAGGAGACCAAAATTGTATTTTAATTAAAATAATAATATAATAAGAATTAAAAAGTATTCATATATTTTAAATAAAGAGTTAAATTTACGATATAATATTAATATTTTATGGTAATGTATTAAAAAAATATAAATATTATTGTTAGCGAAGTCCAAATTAGATCGACAGGGTTTGAAGCCGCATTTTCCAGAAATGACATATCAAAGAGTCGTACTAGCTAAATAATGTATTCTAAATAAAATAAAATGAATCCAGGTCTTTCTTATCAATAACCTTAGACTCGTTAAAGATTTGAATGCTTTAATTTTAAAAGATGATTAATTTGACCGTTACATAGAAAACTTATTTTGAGCTGCTAGCTAGCATTGAATTAGTTATATGCTTCTCAAGGTTTCCTCCATTATTTAACTTAGCAACATTCAACACTCAAGTACATGTACCCGACAACATATATTATAAAATTATCAACTTGATAGAGTACTGCTCTTTTTTCTTCTTTTTTTATCGAAAAGAATTTAACTTGTTTGAATTAAAAGATTTCTGAGACAGGACAAATTAAGATGTCGCCAAACTGTTCGGGGTTCGAAAATTTACGCAACAAATTCATTAATTAGAATTAGTTTTTGGATCCTGTCGGACGATTTTTTAAATTAATATATGATAGACACAAATAATATCAATAAAAAGTAAACAAAACAGTATAGAACTAATTTTTTAAAAGAAAGTACGGTGAATAAAAATTATAAAAAGATGATACAATCAATATTAATCTAAAAAGTTATCTCACTTTTGCTTTTGGATTCATCCTGGTTTTTTTTGCTCTTTTAAACGGGTTGTTTTGGTTGTAACAGTATAGGATGTAATTTGTTACTGTACATTGTACGATATATCTTTGTCTTTTAAAAAATTAAATGAATTTAATTATAATTAAATAATATTTTAAAGATTTTTTATATTATCATCTATGATTGTCATATATATATATATATATGATAAATTTGTTTATTTTTATAATGATTATTTAAAAGTCATATATAAAATAATTTGTGATTGATCACGTAAAAATCTTTACACCTAAAATTCAAACTATAATTAAATTACTCATATATACATATATCATTTAATATATAACGTTGAATGACATTATAAATTAATTTAAAAATTGGAAATTGAGATGAACCATCATCTTTTGGCACAGTGTAAGTAATTATTATACTAGTAATTTAAAATTAATTTTAAAATGTTATATTTATGTAGTTTTAAAAAAATCAAAAGACTTGAATATGAGATTATGTGGATTAAATATAATTTTTTAAAAAAAATTATGAATATAACAATACATAACATCAACTTTATTCACATGTACTGCATATTACATAGTGATAATAAGTTTAAATATCTAAAAACTAATCACATTGAAAACTCGGAGAAGAAAATGCTATATTCTTCGTCATTCAACTTTCAGACGCACCTTCACAGAGTTTGCTGATAAGAATTGCGTTACGTAGGTTGAAGAAATAGAAACATATTTAATTAGGATTTGTAGAAGACAAAGGAGAAGGTTACATGCACCATCCCATTTATGATTTATGCACCTGAAGGTTTCCATTTCTTTTATTTTTTTTAACTTTTAAAATTCTAATTTTCAACTGGTAAAGAGTTATTTGTGCTGTGGCCGGGGCTGCTCATGTCCAAAGTCCAAATTCGGGTTCAAGAGACTCCAACACTGCTAGTATTTAAAATAATTTTATATAAAATAGGATTTTCATCCATCTAATAAATATATATTATCTTAATTATTTATATTCAAATTAATCAAATAAAATACAATTAAATAATTCTTTTTTTTTATATATTTTGAAAATATATAAGAAATCAATTTTTTTAAAGAGTAAAATTAGTGCTGATATCCTAATTTTATATTACAGTTCTAGAGGACACATGTAAAGAGTAAAATTAGTGCTAATATCCTAATTCCTAACCCATTATTTTGATTCAAAGGCTACGCAGTTAAACTCGAGTGAGAAAAATGCAAGAAATAGGAATCAGAGGTTGAAGAGAAAGCATGACAAAAGAAGAGGGGTCGGCGAAAAACAATGTTTTTCTAAAGGAAAGGTTCCTGAGCGAGATAGAAGAATTATTTGAAAAAATAAAATAAAATTGGAAGAGTATTTTAAAAAAAAATTATTGAAAAAAGAGAAAGATGGTGTATTTAATAATAAGAACGCGGGTAAATATCAATTTCTTGTATAAAAAAAGGAGATTAAGATAGGGGAACTTTTTATGCTGAGGAGGTGGGGCCCAATTGTAAGAGAACTTCTGACTCGGATTGGGTACCAACAAAAAAGAGATTTAACCCTGTCTCAAGAGGAGGTCAGTTACGCAAATCATTGGACCAAATGAGCCTAATTATAAATGCAAAGAAAATCTGCGAATTATATGGTGTTTTGAATAAGTGTGGACCAAAAAAAAAGGGAAAAGAATATTTCAACTTTGTTTGCACTTAGCAGTTTGCTGAAGAAATGGTTAACATGTGAATAGTAAAATTGAAAGCGTCGTTGGCAGGTGAAATATTTTCAAACTATTCTACAACATGACCATGCTAAAATAAGGAAGATCTGCAAAGACCCAGACTCACAACGTCAATGTTATTGAATCATTGCATTTCTAACAACAACTTCAGGCAAAATAATAAGTTTGTTCGTGTTCCATTTTATATTTGAATATCTCGTTCTCTTTGCTTTCACGTTTACTATAATTAAATTGTAACCTTTTTTTTTTCATATACATATTATGATCTGTTCTGTTCTTTGTCATAAAATGCACAAAACATATAATGACACACCCCTGTGTTTTACGTATACCAAACGTAGTATCATTTAATAGATTTAGGCTCGAGGAATGCTGAAAATTTACGTGCTAATTAAGATTGCTTCCTCACTAAATTTCCAAACATGACATCTCGAACGATGTAGAACAATAATCTTATCTGAGTACAAGGCTAACCATTATGTAGAAATATAAAAACGAGAGAGAATAGAAACTAGCCATGCATATTGTGTAAAAATGGTACAGGAATAGGAATTGATACATAGAATCAATCTTGAGGCCTGATGGCAGTTAAGATACGGAATGTATGGTAAAAGTGGGTGGTGGGTTAGGTACTTGAACAAAGCCTTCTAGCATTTGCACGACCATCCCAATTGTTGGCCTCATTTCAGGATTCTCATGAATGCACCATATTGCTATTTTGATCCATTTCTGTAACCTCCCTTCGTCAGATAAGGCCTCCTCATCATTCTCCACTAGAGCATCTATTCTTCCTTCCATATAGCAATCACAAGCCCAATCTGCCAGTACTGTCTTCTCTTCTTCCCCGGACTCCATCATCACCACACTTCTTCTGCAGCAAATGATTTCCAACAACATTATCCCAAAGCTGTAGACATCCACTTTAACCGTCACAGCAACATTCTTGAACCATTCAGGAGCCACATATCCTCGAGTTCCTCGGATCATCGTATTCGTTCTACTTTGGTCAGACAACAACAACTTGGCCAACCCAAAGTCAGATATCTTTGTATTGAAATGTTCATCTATGAGTATATTTTGAGGTTTTATATCACAATGAATGATTGGAGTTTCACACTCTTCGTGCAAGTACACCAACCCTCTTGCAATCCCCAAAGCAAATCCAACCCTTGTATTCCAATTGGGTTTGGAGTGTCCAAATAGGATGTCTGCAAGATTACCATTGCTCATGAACTCGTACACCAATAGTCTATTGATTCCTTCGTCACAAAATCCAATCAACCTGACCAGATTTTTGTGGGAGGTTTTACCAATGGCACTCAATTCAGTCCTAAATTCTTTCTCTCGTTCTCGTGCCAATCTGTCCAATCTCTTGACGGCAATCACATTACAAGAATCTGCTGCTTCTAGTTTGCCTTTGTAAACAATGGCACAGGAACCCCTGCCTAGTTCTTCACTAAAACCCCATGTGGCCTCTTTCAATGCCTCAAAACTAAATGAATGCAAATTTGTTTCCAAAAGAGGGGAAGCTTGTATAACCTTTTTCAGTTTCGGCTTCAAGAGAAAAAACAAAGCAACCGTAGCCAGGAGAATACTGTTCACGACAAGGGAAGCAATAAGTGATCCCATAAGAATTGGCTTAGCTTCATCTTCTTTATTTAAATCTGCACCAGGGGGAAGTTCCCTGTTTGCAACATCAGGATAAAAGTCACGACTAACTCTTATTTTGATATAGACAAAATGTTGATCATTAACATCGGTTACTCTTCCGTTGGAAAGGGGCAATCTCTTCATCCAACAAGTGGTACCGCCAAAAATGGCCATAGCACACTTGCAATCGTGCAAGCAAGATTGTAGGCAATCCTGTTGAGTGTAAGGTTGTATCTTTTCATAATCTCCCCCAGGAAAATTATAATTTTTGGATTGGTGCATATCATATAGCTGTTCTGGCGGTGCTTGAACATCGGCTCCACAAGCGAGGGTGAAATTGGGCTGGCATCCACCAAATTGATTACTTGGATCCACCAGTGAATACCCATAAGGGCATTTACAAGTAGGTCTCTCATTTTCCATGTCGCAGTAGCTATTATAGCCACAGGAACCACTACCATACTCATCAGATATTGTATTGCAAATGTCATCAGGAACATACCTCATGATCGTCCACCTTTGCTGAGCAGTGTTGTTCCTTGGATGAGCATACATCGTGAAAACTCCACTGGGGTCAAGCGTTGCTCTGTAGAAATTCACCTCACGATTGAGATCCAAGCTACTGCTGCTATTGCTAACCCATTTTTGACCTTGAGGTTGGATTCTATTCCCATTGGTGGTCTCCACATAGATATCCCCCGAAACGTTGAACACCAATCGTGAAGCGTTGCCAGAGGCATTAATTACAGGATAGGACTTGTAACGCAGTTGAGAGGGCCAAGCAAGGGGGCTGAGCAAGAAATTACCATCCTGAAAATAAAGTTGGAACCTTCCTGTAGTGTAATTTGTGTCTGTCAATCGAGAAGTCAGCATGCCTCCGAGCTGGAGAGATTGGTTAGGCAACAAGGTGTCCGTGGGATTGTCAAAACTTTGCCACACATTTTCAGAGTTACCGTTTAGGAGAACAAAGTTGCCACTGTCAAGCATAGCTCCTTCCGAAACAATATCTTTTGAACTTGCTGTCCATATGAAATCCCCTTTGGGATTTGTCAACGACAGACCTTCTTGTGTGATCTGCAACTGTGATCCCGCTGGCGCTGTTGCAAGTTGTTTGTTGTCTATTCTTGCACTCCAAACAACGTTCTGGTCGTTGGGTATCATGTTATACCAGATGGCAACCATGAACAGCTTGGTGTCATTATTATCATTATCATTCAGTTGTCGACGAAACCCGAAAGCAAATTCGCCTGAGGGGGAAAGCCATGCATCATCGGTATCAGTGGAAAGTGGCGAGTTCAGAGTAACGTTTGCAAAAGCTAAGGAAACATGATGAATATAGATAAGTGTAACTATAAGGAGGTTTAACTTTAAGGCAACCATGGATTCAATTACGAGGTAGAAAACTGGAGATCTTTACTGGCTGAATGTGTTATGTGTAGTTATTTTGTTGCTTAGTTTGGCTTAAATGAAGCCTCATCGTGTCAGACTCTTCTACCCGGAAAATACTTGAAAGACGAGGGCAATCCAACCTAGTCAAAATTAAAATCAGTGTCGGGTCAAAAGATTTAACGTAGTCGTGTTGGTATTATAATTTTCTGCATCCTCAACAGTAATTGCGTGTTTCGAATTTCGTTTTTATAAGGTGAATCAGATCTTTGCTCTCCTCGTCTAACATATAAAATACGCAGAAGCTACTTGTATATGCTTCTATTGTACGTGGATCCCTTTGAACTGGACGCGTAAACAAACGTGATGTGAGTTGCGTGACTTTTCTTAGCTTTGCATGGGAATAACTTTTCATAAGCACTATAGCCTTTTTCATTAGTCCAACTTTCATCGAAATCATCAATTAACATGAGTTAAGTGTAGATTTTGATAAAAATAATTATTCATTTTTTATAAAATCTTATGAAAATATTAGTCATGCTGTGATTTAACTAACAAAGCGATAGCAGCCATGAGCCATCAGTTCATCAATGACTTTATTCATTTTGCCTGACACGAAATTAATGTTGAAAAATTGAAGTAGTTGAAACGTACGTCAAGCCATAATTCTGCCATATATGCTGATATAAAATGATGGTATATGACTAATGTCAACATATAATAGGCTTAATCTTTAAGAAAAGTCACGACTTACTGTTGACAATGGAAAAAATATCCAGCAAATTATCCGTGGCGCGTTTTAACTTGGAGAAATGTTGAAAATCTACATCCTATTATGGATAGAAAGATCAAAGAAGAGAGAAAGAGATGAGAGAAAATGATAGATATTGGTCATGATAAACGAAAAGAGATAAGAAAAGAAATTAAGATGAAAAGTTGGTGCATGTGATAATAATACGGTTGTTGACGATGCAGAAAATATCTGGTCCCATTGCCCTCATCTTCGAAGTTTCTTCAGAGTAAAAGAGTATATAACGTACGACACATTGAATCCAGTATTCTCGTAATCGAATCCATGGCTGCCTTAACCTTCCTTATCCGTACACTTGTCTTTCTTCATGTTTCCTTAGTTTTTGCAAACGTTAATCTGGATTCGCGACTTTGAAATGCTGAAACTATTCGTGCTAATTAAGCTTGCTTCCTACATAAATTAAATGGTTCCAAATAAGACAACATCTTGAACCACATAGAACAATAACTTAATTAGAGTACAAGGATTGATAGCTATTATATATGCAGAAAATAATAAACATAATAGAAATAACTCATAATAGAAAATAACAAGTTAAAACGCGCCACTGATGATCAACGAAGTTTCTGAAATGGAAAGTTATGTCATGGCCGACGATGGGACATATACATAGTACGAGGCCTATAAAAGGGCCAAACTTGCTTGAACTTAGACACCATTCTGATTCTGTCCATCCAAACCTTAAAAATATTCAGTGAAGAACAACCTCAATGGCATCTCTGTATGAAAAATTCTTCATTTTCTCACTTCTACTCTGTCTCTGTTACTTTTTTTTATTCCAACACTTACCTCTTCTCTGACACTCTCTCTTTGTAACTGACACAGTGGCGTGCAACCAGTTCTTCCCCCTCCATTAACTTCCACCTCCGACCCACCTCCTCTTTTCGATGGCACCACCAGGTTAATCCCTTCTCACACTCCAAAATTCACCTCCTTTTTCCATGGTTTTGCTTCAATTTTCAACTCTTCACATGCCCATGTTCTTTTTTTTTACTATTTATTTATTTATTTAGGTTGTACATCAGTTATTCTTGCCCCTATCCACAACGTGTGTGGATCGCTAGGAATTACAAGGTTGTTTCTTCGTTCTGTCCTCTTTCTAGAATAATTATCTATTCATTTGATCCCAATTTCCATGTCTTTATTGTATTCGCCTTGCTTTTTAGTTATGATGTTAAATATTATGCTAGTCTTTTTTTATTATTTTTGTTAGTCCTAAGTGTCTGTTGTGTTTTCTATTAATTTGTTCTTTCTGTCACTGTTATTTCTCATGTTGTTAATTGAAACTACAGGGGCTACAAGATAAGATCAATTTGGTCCCTATAAACCTTCAAGACAGGCCAGCTTGGTATGAGGAGAAAGTCTACCCTGAAAATAAGGTTAGTGACTTTGGCAACAGAGGGTATAAAGGCTATGTTTGGATTAAAGTTTGGAAATCCATCAAATGAAGAAGGAAAATATTATTGTTGCTTCCAAAGTAAAAGTAATTTTGAGCTCTCCCGACTTTAATCCGAGTATGCACTAAATTGGTTGCTACGTTGCTGCATTGACTTGACTGAGATAATTTGATTCAGCCAGTTGATAAGTGACTCTGTTCCCCTAAAATATATGTATATAGGTGCCATCCTTGGAGCACAATGGCAAGGAGTTGGGAGAAAGTCTTGATTTAATCAAATATGTAGATGCAAACTTTGAAGGGACACCTTTGTTTCCCAGTGTATGAACTAAGAACTGCACATTCTCTTTTGCCCTTCATGGCTTTTTATTTCTTTTCAATTGTTGGATGAATTAATGATGTTAAAGTTTAATTTTTATTAGCCATGACATAATCTTTCTTCTTTGATCTTTCTATCCATAATAGGATGTAGGTTCAACATTTCTCCATGTTAAAACGTGCCACTGATAATTTGCTAATTTGCTGGAGACTTTTTCCATTGTCAACAGTAAGTCATGACTTTTCTTAAAGATTAAGCCTATTATATGTTGACATTAGTCATATACCATCATTTTATTTCAGCATATATGACAGAATTATGTCTTGACGTACGTTTCAACTACTTCAAGTCTTCAACATTAATTTAGTGTCGGGCAAAATGAATAAAGTCATTGATGAACTAGTAATTTCTCAGTGGTGTGTGTTTTAGGTAAAACTTTGACCGGACACTGATTTTAATTTTGACTAGGTCGGATTGCCCTCGTCTTTCAAGTATTAAAATCAGGCAACAAAATAACTACCCATAACACATCCAATCAGTAAAGATCTCCAGCTTTCTACCTCGTAATTGAATCCATGGTTGCCTTAAAGTTAAACCTCCTTATAGTTACACTCATCTATATTCATCATGTTTCCTTAGCTTTTGCAAACGTTACTCTGAACTCGCCACTTTCCACTGATACCGATGATGCGTGGCTTTCACCCTCAGGCGAATTCGCTTTCGGGTTCCGACAACTGAATAATAATGACACCAAGCTATTCATGGTTGCCATCTGGTATAACATGATGATACCCGACGACCAGACCGTTGTTTGGAGTGCAAGAATAGACAACAAACAACTTGCAACAGCGCCAGCGGGATCACAGTTGCAGATCACACAAGAAGGTCTGTCGTTGACAAATCCCAAAGGGGATCTCATATGGACAGCAAGTTCAAAAGATATTGTTTCGGAAGGAGCTATGCTTGACAGTGGCAACTTTGTTCTCCTAAACGGTAACTCTGCAACTGTGTGGCAAAGTTTTGACAATCCCACGGACACCTTGTTGCCTAACCAATCTCTCCAGCTCGGAGGCATGCTGATTTCTCGATTGACAGACACAAATTACACTACAGGAAGGTTCCAACTTTATTTTGATGGTGGTAATGTCTTGCTCAGCCCCCTTGCTTGGCCCTCTCTACTGCGTTACAAGTTCTATCATGTAATTGATGCCTCTGGCAACGCTTCACGATTGGTGTTCAACATTTCGGGGGACATCTATGTGGAGACTACCAATGGGAATAGAATCCAACCTCAAGGTAAAAAATGGGTTAGCAATAGCAGCGGTAGTTTGGATCTCAATCCTGAGGTGAATTTCTACAGAGCAACGCTTGACTTCAGTGGAGTTTTCACGCTGTATGCTCATCCAAGGAACACCAGTGGCCAACCAAGGTGGAGAATCATGAACTATGTTCCTGACAACATTTGCGATGCAATATTCAATGATTATGGTAGTGGTTCCTGTGGCTATAATAGCTATTGCTCCATGGAAAATGATAGGCCTATTTGCAACTGCCCCTATGGCTATTCACTGGTTGATCCAAGTAATGAATTTGGTGGATGTCAACCCAATTTCACTCTCGCTTGTGGAGACGATGTTCAACAACCGCCAGAAGAACTGTATGAAATGCATGTAGCCAAAAATTTTAATTTTCCTTTGGGAGATTATGAAAAGATAGAACCTTACTCTCAACAGGAATGCCAACAATTATGCTTGCACGATTGCATGTGTGCTGTTGCCATTTTAGGGGTGGACACTTGTTGGATGAAGAGATTGCCCCTTGGTAATGGAAGAAGGGAACCAATCAGTGATCAACATTTTGTCTATATCAAAACAAGACTTAGTCCTCACTTTTATCCTGGTGTTGCAAACAGGGAACTTCCCCCTTCTCCTGATTCAAAGAAAGAAAATCGAGTTAAGTCAATTCTTTTGGGATCACTTATTGCTTCCCTTGTCGTCAACAGTATTCTCCTGGCTACGATTGCTTTGTTTTTTCTCTTGAAGCCAAAACTGAAAAAGGTTATACCAGATTCCGCTCTTTTGGAAACAAATTTGCATTCTTTTAGTTTTGAGGCATTGAAAGAGGCCACATGGGGTTTTAGTGAAGAACTAGGCAGAGGTTCCTGTGGCATTGTTTACAAAGGCAAACTAGAAGCAGCAGATTCTTGTAATGTGATTGCCGTCAAGAGATTGGACAGATTGGCACAAGAACGAGAGAAAGAATTTAGGACTGAATTAAGTGCCATTGGTAAAACCTCCCACAAAAATCTGGTCAGGTTGATTGGATTTTGTGACGAGGGAATCAATAGACTATTGGTGTACGAGTTCATGAGCAATGGTACTCTTGCAGACATCCTATTTGGACACTCCAAACCCATCTGGAATTTAAGGGTTGGATTTGCTTTGGGGATTGCAAGAGGGTTGTTGTACTTACACGAAGAGTGTGACTCCGCCATCATACACTGTGATATAAAACCTCAAAATATACTCATAGATGAACATTTCAATGCAAAGATATCTGACTTTGGGTTGGCCAAGTTGTTGTTGTTTGACCAAAGTAGAACGAATACGATGATCCGAGGAACTCGAGGATATGTGGCTCCTGAATGGTTCAAGAATGTTGCTGTGACGGTTAAAGTGGATGTTTACAGCTTTGGGGTGATGTTGTTGGAAATTATTTGCTGCAGAAGAAGTGTGATGACCATGGAACCCGGGGAAGAAGAGAAGGCAATATTGACAGATTGGGTTTACGATTGTTGTCTGGAAGGGAGGTTAGATGCTTTGGTGGAGAACGATAAGGAAGCATTGTCTGACATTGGCAGGTTACAAAGGTGGGTAAAGATAGCAATTTGGTGCATTCAAGACCATCCTGAAATGAGGCCAACTATGGGGAAGGTCAACCTAATGCTGGAAGGTTTAGTTGAAGTCGCTAACCCACCATCGTCTAATCCTGATATATGATTCTTGACTTAATTCCCATCCTGTTCGTGAGATTTTACTCTATGCATTGTTATATTCCATTATGAGTTATTTCTTTTATATTTATTGTCTTCTGCATATATAATAGCTATCAATCCTCGTACTCTAATTAAGTTATTGTTCTATGTGGTTCAAGTTGTCTTATTATGAATCATTTTATGTAGGAAGCAAGCTTAATTAGCACCAATAGTTTCAGCATTTCATTCAGCGTAGATGTTGTTGTTTAGAGTTCCGAATGAGCTCCTGACTTAGAAGCATATTTTTATGAATTTCTCAATCAATGGCTCAATGACAGTACAAGAACAAATGTAGAATTTTTTTCCGCCTTACGCCAATTTAAACGTTTCTAGCTAAAAACAAAGGTAGAAAATTTTATCATTGCTTGCAATTATTTTCCTAATGGTAAATTAGAGATTCCCACTTATATTAATTAGGAGACAGGCAACAAGCAACACTCTATATCGATTATATACTTTATTCCCTACAGGAACACACGTTAAAAGATTCTTTTTTTTTTGAGAAAAAAGAAAGAGAAGGAGTATGTTTCGTGCAACTTGCAAGAAAATGAAACACTAAAAATAAAGTATAATAAATCACCTACAATCACGTATTGAAATTATCAATTCGGTTAGGGTCAATTTGATTTTACAAACACCTAGCAAATTGAACCGATCAGTCATGTAAAAAAATATCCAAAAATAAATAAAAGAAAATCATCAATTTTGTTTTTTTATTAGTATGAGATTTTTTTATTGGATTAGATGTGATAACCCCTATTTTAGGGTAAAAGACATAGGCAAAACTTGGCTAATTTTTCAAAAAAATACAATTTTAATCAATAATTAGCAAAAGGGGGCGATTTTTCCAATATTTAGGGTTTTGGGGTCACCAAACACGCCCAGGCTAGGCGTGTTT